>CM055437.1:213257-282629 GCA_029228465.1 Salix viminalis
CTAAGTCGTTCTTAAGTCTTCGTCAATGGCGACTTCTTACATGCAAGGAAAAGCTAGCTAGACTACCAATCATGAACTGACAAATGGGATTTCTTTGAATGATTAAATCCACTCGTTCATAAGAAGCACTGTGGATTCTGCTTTCGTTTTCTAACTTCCATGAAACAAGGTTCCTCCAAGATTATACGTAGCCGTCTTCTACATGGTCAAGAACTGTTTTCTTCAATTGATTTTGTATTTTAGCCTATAGTGCTTCTAAGAAATAAGGTGAACGAGTTAAATTGTTTTCTCTTCTATAAGTCTATTTATAGGACTGTTTGATAGTGTGATATGCAGAGATTATTATTTTTTCTTCTGAAAATGTATAAAAATAATAATTTAGCACCGGTTTTATACTGATTGATTGTTCCTCCGTGATTCGTGTAATATACTGATTGATTGTTGCATATATTTTATTTGTTTCATGAATTATTTTATTAACAAATAGTAAAATTACAATCGTTAAATTTTAGCATAGATGAGTGATTTGTTTTACAAAACAAACAATTTGATTAATGGTATTGTTTTAACTGTATTGGTAATAATTTAATTGATATATAGCAAAACCTTAATTGATTAAATTGACTAAAAATATATTATTTGTTGTCTGCAACATACTAATTTTTTGTTAGGCATGTTTTAACTATTTAACGAATAATTTATTTAATAGATAGCAAAAATACAACTGCTAAAATTTATCAAATATTACTTTTTTAGATTTTTCTTTCATATCATTATATTAAAAGTTTTTTAGAGCACTGAGAGTAAATTCATGTGAGGTTTATAAAGAAAAGCCAGTTCAATTTTTTATATATATTTTAAGACGTTAATGTAAAAAATATCATAATATATAATTTGTCTTTCCTTTTTTAGCGAAAAATTCCTAAAATAATAATTATTATTATTCTAAATGTCTTATCTATAGAAAAATAAATACATATAAAAGCAACATAATCTTAAAAAAATTAAGTTGCTTATTTAGCTCAGATGTATAGTATTTTTCAAAAAACTAGGACCATTAACAATTTTGTTACATGTTAAAAAATTTGGTGTTGGCTGTGAAGAAACGAGGGTAATTTTTTATTTTATTATTGTAAATAATTTGGCATAATTTTTCTACTTGTCTTGTCTACATGTGGTTTCGTATATTTTTTTTATATGAGATCTGAAATATCATACATAAAAAAAAGATGCAAAAGTTATTTTTCACAAAAATAACATTGACCAATGAATATTTATCACAATTATTATCGGTGTCGTTATAAATATTATTATGCATAATTAATATTCTAATTATTATTGGTCATACTATCTATGACACCTGAATTATTGTTAAAAAAAATATTTTATTTTTTAATATTTATTGCTAATATTATTATATTAAAAATATTTTATAACATCAAAAAATTTGGATTTTTTTTGGGAAATGGACGGCACATCTGGAGACGCGCAAACAATATTGCGGCAAAAAATATTAAAAATGTGGTTGTTGAATTGAGTTTGTAAGATTTTTTTTTTCAATTATTTTAATATGTTAATATTAAAAAATGTATTATTTTAATATAATAATAATAATAATAATAATAATAATAATAATAATAATAATATTACCTAATATCTAAATGGCGTTGATGTTTCACTGTGCACATAGGCACGGTGCACACAGACACAGTGCACTGTGGATTGTAATAGTAGTTTTTTTTTTTTGCTTTTTTTTATCTTTTTTTTTTGTTTTCTACTTACGTTTTTTTCTCTTTTTTCTGTTTTTTTTGTTTTTATTTTATGATAACGCTCCTCTCTTTTTTTTGTTTCTTTATTTTTTTTTTTTGCTTTTTTTTTCCTAATTATTCTTTTTCTTCTTTTTTTCTTCCGTTTTTTACTTCTTCTTTTTTTGCCTTTTTTTGGTATTTTTTCCTTATTATATTTTTTTCCATTTTTTTCTTATTATATTTTTTTTCTTTTTCTACTTATATATTTTTTTGGTTTTTTGTTTTTTAATAATCGGGGTGTCCGAGCTCGCTTAAATGCACCACAATTAATCTCCATATCCAATTTTTTTTTAAAACCCGGGTGTCCAGGCCAACTTATATATACCACGACAATCCCTGGACCCACATTTTTTTTCTAAAATGCTTTCCTGCTGGTACATTTTTTTTTATATATACTTTTTTTATTCACTTATACATTTTTTTTATAACCGGGATCTTCGACCAGCTTAAGCACACCATGACTAATTCTTGGGCCGAATTTTTTTAAAAACAAAATGGATTGCTACAATGCTTTCACGCTTATACTTTTTTTTTGTTTTCTTTCGCTTATACATTTTTTTGTAGCCATGGTCAAGGTTGTCAAAATCGAGATTTTGACATGAATCGGAAAGGGCTCTGAAAAATTGGATCGTAAGATCAGATCGTAAAATCGTAAGATCGTACCCGAATTTTTCCGTACAAAAATAGTAAAATCACAGCTAAAATCGTGTAGGTAGAAAAATCGTAAAATCGTAAGTAAAATATTTTCAAATATAATATAACATAATTATGGCCATAAAACTTCATTAGTTAAGGTTCATGCATGATTCAAAATAATTGAAAAATACATTACAAAATAATTATGTCCATAGAATTTCATTAGGTAAAAATTAACAAACTAAAAATAAATATTTTGTTGATGTGAAATATAAAAAATTAATGTTATTTATTATCTTAAATTAATAGGATTTTTGTTAAAATATTTTTTATGCTAACTATTTTTTATGCTAATTATTATTATTATTATTATTATTATTATTATTATTATTATTATTATTATTATTATTATTATTATTATTATTATTATAAACCCCCAGATTATTATTATTATTATTATTATTATTATTATTATTATTACCCCTCCCCCGTATAAACCTATTTTTTTATTATTATTATTTTTATTATTATTAATTTATATAACCCCCCAAGAAACCTACCTTTTTTTATTATTATTATTATTTTTATTATTTTTTTTTTATTATAACTAAGTATAAAAGCCCCTCCCCCAGTAACATAACCCTAAATCCCAATTTCCTTCTCCCACGCCGCCGCCCACCCTCATCTCCTCATCTCCTCTTCTCCATTTTCTTTTCTTCCTCCTCATCCTCTTCTCCTTTACTTTCTTCCTTCTCATCCTCTTCTCCATTTTTTTTTCTTGGTTCCGTTTGAAATTTTGAATTAGCTTTGAACTGGGGCATAATGAAAAACCCGGATCGTAAAATCGGACCGATCCGGTCCGATTTTATGAGTCAACCCGATTTTGACCGAGTTTGACCGGTTTCGATTTTTCTTTATGGTCCAACCAGGTTTGCTGAGCCAACTCGCAAACTCGTACGAGTTTGCGAGTTGGCTCGCGAGTTTGATTACCATGACCATGGTCTCTCAGCCAGCTTAAGCTCTTTTTTTTTTCACTTATACATTTTTTTTCACTTATATATTTTTTTTATAACCACGATCTCCATGTTAGCTCAAGTGCACCACCACTACTCCTCGGACCAAATCTGTTTTTTGATAATCGGAGTGTTCAGGCCAGCGTGGACACACCAGGACTCATCTCCGAACCAATTTATTATTATTTTTTATTTTTTTCCTTATACGTTTTTTTGTTCACTTTTATTTTTATTTGTTCTTTGGATTAGATGATTTTTATAATTTTATTATTTGTGCAATAATAATGATAATTTTAGTGATTATTTTTTTATAAAAATCTTTTGATTTTTTTTAAAGATTTTCCTGAAATTTTAATTTATATCGGTGATCATTTTAAAAGTAATATTACTCTATTTTTTCCTTTATTCATTTTTTTTTGTTTTCTGTTTCTTTATTTTTTCTTTAGATTATATGATTTTTATGATTTTATTATTTATGCAATAATAATGATAATTTTAGTTATTGTTTTTTTATAAAAATCTTTTGCTTTTTTTTTTAATTTTTCATGGCAATTTAATTATTTTAATTGTTTTGGCAGTAATGTTAGTAATAATTTTAACTTTAATAGCAATGATAATGGCAATAACGTCAGGATGAATTTTCAATCTATGTTTTCGTTTTTTAGTTGATAGAAAATTAACAACTTATTTTTTTATTTGATTATTGTAGGTATTTTCACAATTTATATTTTATTTTTGTTTGATTTAAATTGAATTATAAAATGAACTAATCTTAATACAGTGAACTTAATAATTCAGATATCCGAGTTTTCTTGCTTTTTTAATGATGATGATAAATTTATGCTGGTTATTTCGTTTGAAACTACTAAACAGATAAATTTATATCGATTTTAAAAACACCAAAACATATTTATTTTAAATGAAAGAAAAATCAAATTTTTACGACATTAAAATGACTTATTAGTTGTCTTTCCCAATCAAATCATGAAATGTTTTGGGCGAAAGTTTGAAAATATATAAATCCTACCTCCAAAAGAAAAGAAAAAAAAGCTTAGAAGTATAAAGTGTAAATAAAATCATATTTTTTATTAATATTTCTTTTTCAAATAGATTGATGTGATCAATTGAAAAATTTCATGGTTGACCAGTAATGTCCTGTTTAACCTTGCTTTTTAAAATTTTTTTTTTTAAATAAAACTTTAAATTAAGTTATTTGATATTTTTAAATTTTTTCCATGTGCTGATATCAAAAATAATTTTGTTTAAAAATAAAAAAAAAATTGATATATTTCTGAATGAAAAATACATTTAAAAATAACATCAATCACACTCCAAACAAGCACTAAAAATAACACGTCCTCTTTTTCTTAAAATAATAGAATTGGTATTGGATAAAAAGAGAGAAAAAATTAAAAATATCCAATTGGCATTCTATTTTATACCATAGACCCATAACACTAACTATATCTTTTATTTAATTAATATCCAAAATCTAAATCACACACAAAAAGAACTTATGTAACACCACACCGTCGACTAATTAATGACTGGTCCCAGCTCACTTTATGGACCATTGGATTGCTTAATGGTTATATAGAGCAACATACAGGGACCAAATCGCAAATTAATTAGTTATTTTTTTATTCATAGTTGTACTATTTTAAATATTTTCAGTGCTCTGTTAATTAAATTTAGCTAAGAATTAAACCTCAGATAAATATATAGCAATAATTACCTCGAGGTGTGTAATAGACATTCATACACACACATATACATATACATACACACACATATATACATATGTATGTATATATGTATGTATGTATGTATGTATGTATGTATAGCGAGTAACTCCCCATCTATGGTGGTAAATGGAGGTTTTTATACATACATGGCCCGCATTCACTTATGAAATGACATCCAATGGTGAGATGTCATCTCAGCTATAAGCATTAAATATAAATAAACGAACCCAGCATAAATATATGTTTTGGAAAATATGGTAAAATATTATTTTTTCTAAGTCTAGTTTGCTTGAAAATAGTTTTGATATTAATATGTTAGAATAAATTATTTATTTTTAAATTAAAATTAAAAATATAGTTTGACCCCTATATATATTAAGTAAATTAACGAGGAAAGGAAAATGTTGAAGGAACAGTTGTTTACTTGGATACCCATAAAGAAAAAAACAGAAGAAGCAGGCAATTGGAACGTGGTTTCTTCATGGGCTTGATTGTCACATATTAAGAAAAAGGTTTAGCCCAATTAAGAAATGCAGGCCCATTAATCAACAAATTGACAAGAAATCTCTTTCCGTCGTCCGCTTTTATAAAATTTAACTAATACGCAAGTGGGCTTTGGTCTAGCGGTTGAAGGGACTTTGTTTTCTTTCTCTGCACCAGGGTTTAAGTCTCATCATACACGTCTATCACCCCCGGGGTGCTTTACATGCTCACTGAATTTGCAGGATCTTCAGTGAATCCGGGGATTAGTTGTAGTGCGCTTAAGCTGGCCCGAATACCTCGATTATCACTAATACATTCATGCGTCTCCCTCATATGCAGTCAGAGCTGCATGTCTGCAGTTTTATGTCATTAAACCAGTTGTATACAATGATTAGTTATGTTTCTTTTAATCCATAATTGTAATAGAGTCACAGGTAATAAAAAGAATTATTCTAAATGAAATTTGGATACAATTAGCGTGGCCATCCAAACCATAATTTTTTTTAAAAAGAAAATTAGATTCGAGGAAATTTTATTTCTGTAAAGCGTACTTTGTGGGCTCAGGTAAGCAAGTAAAATTCTGACTGTTTCAAATTCTTATAAAAATTACACGCAATGACTCGAACTCGAAATCTACTATACAAATCTTAATTTTTTTTATCACGTAATGATTTTGATAACATAATTTATTACACCCCACAAGCTGATCGCGTAAATCCATGACTCGAAATCCAGATTGGTACTCCATTTCTTTGCAGTGGCTATCTATGGTGTCGGCGGCTTAAACACCTGGGAAACAGATATAAGCTGCAATTTTACAAAGAATCACTCATGGTCATTGAAAGAACGTGCCCAAGAGGCAGGAGCAGCAGTTGCAGCAGCAGCAGCACCAGTCAGCACAACTGTGTCACAGAGGAAGAAGATGAATGAATAATTACACAGTGAATCATTATTTAAACAAAAAAAAAAGAAGGGAAAAATAGATGCTCAATTACCTTCCTGAGCAAAAACAATCATCCCTCTTCCTAGTTTTTTCTGGAGCAGGAGGTGGCTGTTGATGGTACTGTTGAGGACCATTTCTCATAGGGTAACCAACTGGAGGTGGTGCAACATAAGGAGGGGGTGGAGGATATGCTCCTGAAAAATCATCAATTTAGCAACCTTCAATTGACTAACTTTCCTAAATCACATAGAAAAAAAGAGAGAATTTCACTAGTCGAACATAAATTTGATTACCTGCTGAAGCTTGATACGGATTGTTGTAGTAACTCATGGATGAAATCAAGATATGATCGATCACCTATGAAAAACTAGTTTGGTTTGTTTTAAGGACCATGAGTAGCTAATTCTGGGAAAACCAATTGAATTATGAAATGAAATGTAACGTTAATTTTATAGACTTGGCTAAGTTGCTCTTAAGTTTTCGTCAACGGCGACTTCTTTCATACTTGAAAAAACTGTTACCACATAATATAAATCATATTACGAGGTTTTATTTAACAATTTAAATTTTTAGATGAGATAGTTCTTTAACATGGTATCAAAACCTTGTTGATCTAACGATCACGAGTTTGAATCTCACCACCCCTATTCTATTTGATAAAAAAATAAGTATAAGGTAGAATAGACCTCTGTACAAATTTCAAGCCCAAAAATTTTTCTTGAAAAATTATATTGGAAAATAATATAAATTAACCGTTTAACCTTTTAGAAAAAAATAGTTACTTAATAGACGACCAATTATGATGTGACAAATTGGATTTAATCATGATGTGACAAATTGGATTTATTTGAATAATTCAGTCCACTCGTTCACCGAAGCAATGTGAATTCTGCCTTCGTTTTCTAACTTCCAAGGAACTGGAAAGTAGACAGAAGGTTCCTCCAAGATTATACCGAGCCTGCTTCTAGATGGTCAGGATCGTCTTTCTTCAATTGTATTTTGTATTTTGTATTTTGCAAATATTAAAATTACAATCGTTGAATTTTAGTATAGATGAGTGATTTGTTTTACAAAACAAATAATTTAATTAATGGTATTGTTTTAACTGTTTTGGTAATAATTTAATTGGTATATAACAAAACCTTAATTGATTAAATTGACTAAAAATATATTATTTGTTGTCTACAACATACTAATTTTTTGTGAGGTATGTTTTAACTATTTAACGAATAATTTATTTAATAAATAGAAAAAATACAACTGCTAAAATTTATCAAATATTACTTTTTTAGATTTTTCTTTCATATCATTATATTAAAAGTTTTTTTAGAACATTGAGAGCAAATTCATGTGAGATTTATAATCAAAAGTCAGTTCAAATTTTTATATATATTTTAAGACGTTAGTATAAAAAAATATCATAATATATAATTAGTCTTTCATTTTTTAGCGAAAAATTCTTAAAATAATAATAATTATTATTCTAAATGTCTTATCTATAGAAAAATAAATACATATAAAAGCAACATAATCTTAAAAATTTTAAGTTGCTTATTTAGCTCAGATGTATAGTATTTTTTTTTAAAAAAAAATTAGGACCATTAACAATTTTGTTACATGTTAAAATTTTTGGTGTTGGTTGTGAAGAAACGCAGGTAATTTTTTTATTTTATTATTGTAAATAATTTGGCATAATTTTTCTACATGTCTTATCTACATGTGGTTTCATATATTTTTTATATGAGATCTGAAATATTATACATGAAAAAAAGATGCAAAAGTTATTTTTCACAAAAATAACATTGACCAATGAATTTTTGTCACAATTATTATCGATGTCATTATAAATATTATTATGCATAATTAATATTCTAATTATTATTGGTCATATTATCGATGACACCTGAATTATTGTTAAAAAAGGAAAATTACTGTCACATCCTTATAGCAAAATCTTGGATTTTTTATTATATGACGGAGTATATGTATATGGTTATTTAAAAAAATTGTGCAATGACTCTTCTGACCCGATGTGTACTGTGCAGTTTTGTTTTATATGGAATAAAGTTATATTTTTTTTTATTTAAAAAAAAATAAAAAATACAATAACCTTAGTAACTGTATATTTTTGTCTTACGTGTAAATATTATAGTTATTTTACTACACACTTAATTATAAAAAATCATAAATAACCCAAAGTCAAGGTCAAAGCCATTTGCATTGGGTAAAAATAATAATTTCATTATCACTATTCATTGTTTTTTGACGTCAAATCTAAAAAGCTTTATTACTTGCAAGAAGTCAAAACATCAACAGCAGCGGCGTATGCCAGTGCGGCAGTGAACCGCGTGGAGTTATTGAGCTGATAGAAATGGGTTTGGACCACAGCATAAACTTCCGGCGACGAATGCCTTTCAAAGTCAAGTATAGTGTGCGCTCCGTGTTTCCACAGTGCGCGTTAATTGATTTTGCAATTCTCTTCTCAGTTCTCTCTCCTCCTCTTCCTCTTGTCGTCCTCACTCCTCTCCTCCCTTACTCCTCTCTTCTCAGCTCTACTGATACCAGCAATTAAGCTCGTCGTCGTCGTAGTCAGGGTCAAAAATATTCGCATTCAACGGTACTTCTTTATTTTTTGTGTTTGCTTGCTGAGAAAATGAACGAAACTGGAAAGTTGTGGAAAACTGGATCTTGGGTTTCTGGATTTCTTTTTATGTTTTCTAAGTATAGTATTAGTGTTTCTTGAGTATTTTTTTTTCTTTTTTCTAGTTTTTGAGACTTTCTGTAAAGGAAAAAAAAGGACAGTGACATTATTATTTCTGGGTTTACTAGTTAAGATACAAAAACAAGGAAAACTGAGTTGTTTATGCTTGCTTAATTGAACTTGTGGTTTTTGAATGCAGTGACAATGGGCAATCAAAGACTGCATTTCTTACCTTCAAAGATCCTAAAGCACTTGAAATTGCTTTGTTGTTATCGGTTGGTTCACTTTTTTTATTATTATTATTATTATTATTATTGTTTAATTTTACCTTGTATATTCTAGTTGATAATCAGATGAGTTATGTGATGCTCTTTAATTTCTGTAATTTGAAGAATTGTTTTTTTTTTTTTTTTCATTCCCTCTAAACTTTAAGCAATTGAATGTTGTTCTTTAACTCCACCCTCTAAATGGTCTCTTCTGATGTATCCACTGGAGGTAGAATATGCATTTTTCTTAATGGTATATTAATAATAATAAATATCTAGATAAGCTGATATGAACTTTTGTTGATGTACATTTTGATTTTGATTTTTGGCAGTGAACAGAAATGTGCTACTTCTTAAAACAAGGGGATTTTGCTTATGCTTGAAAGTCCTACGGGGTTCCTTGGATGCAGGTACTTTTAAGTAATTTCATTCCTGTCAGTGTGATGATCCTATGCATTTGATAAAATTATTTGTGTTTAATCCTCTTAAGTATTATGGTATTATTGCTGGAATTCTTGCAAGTTCATCCTAACATCACAATCTCTGCTCGCATGAAGAGAACAATTCTGTTTTTCCCTTCTTTTTATTGCTCCTGACATTTATTATTATACTTGCCATGTTTCCAGTGCATCAGTTTATGATGTGAGTATTGCATATAAGCACCAGCTGCCTACCTTTCTGGACAACGTTTTTGGTACTGATCCCTCAGAAGTTCACATTCATGTTCGCCGTATCCCGGCCAAGGAGATGCCGGCTTCTGATTCTGAGGCTGCTACATGGTTAATGGATAGGTTCCAGCTCAAGGATCGTTTGCTCTCAGACTTCAAAGCTCACGGCCATTTCCCTAATGAAGGAATAGAACATGAACTTTCTACACTGAGATGCTTGGTAAATTTTACTGTGGTAATTTCATTGACCGTATTGCTCATTTACCTTACATTTTTTTCATCCATTTGGTTTAAAACATGTGTGTTTAGCTTGTGCCTACCTTGCTTCAGCTACTCGCTTTATATTTCGGCCAGTACCAGTTACGAATTTGTTATAGCATTGCTTAATGCAAGAAATGAACAATTTTATTATAAAAGATGGTCAAAATTACAGTTAAGGTCTCTTGCGAACATAAGCAATATGATCAAATGTTCCATTTCAGTATTCTGTTCTGATATATATTATTTGGGCAACATGACCGAACCGTTTACTGCCTGGGTGTTTTAAATGTTTTGATTTGAAGCATAGAAATGCTTTCATGACTTGAATACCACGAAAGCCATGGCGTTATGCGATGTAAAATGGTAAGATGGAGCATAAGCAACCCACTAAGATGGAGCATGGTTTCTAAAATTTTATGGACACAATTGTTTTGTAATGTATTTTTAAGTTTTTTTAAATCATGTATGAATCTTAACTAAATGAAGTTTTATGGTCATAATTATGATATATTATATTCGGAAGCATTTTTCTTATGATTTTACGATTTTTCTACCTCCATGATTTTAGCTTTGATTTTATGATTTTTGTACGGAAAAATTCAGGTATAATTTTATGATTTGATTTTACGATCTGATTTTCAGAAACGCCTTTCGTATCGTGTCAAAATCGTCAAAATTGATTTTGACAACCTTGATTGGCACTCTCTAGTCTCTGCCGTTCTCAAACCCGAACCCGAATACATTCCTGTTTCAACCCAATCATGCTTCAACACTTCAGTTTCTGCCCATGTTTCGGAAATCAAAGCCCTGACGATACCAAACCTGATCGTGACCCAGTACTGTTGGTTTCCGGGATTGCAGGGTCCATTCTCCATTCAAAGGAAGAACGGGTCTGAGAATCACCAGCTAAGCCGATATAGACCGGTGCTAGATTGATTTCGGTAGCTATCTCAATCATAGTTGTCAATACTGTTCTGATCGCCGTTCCAGTTTTTCGATTGGAACGGAACGTTTCGGTTTTGGAGCGTTCCGGCGTGCCGTTTCGGTATCGTACTGTTCATATATAATTATATATATATATATATATATGAAAAAAATAAAATATTAATTTAACAAGCATAATTAAAATTTGAATTCTTTTTTATTTAAAATATTTTGGTGTTTTTAAATTATTTTGATGTATAGATGTCAAAAATAATTTTTTTTTATTTTAAAATAGATTTTGAACCCGAACGGCACGCTCGAACGGAACGGACGTTCGGCGAATTTGGCCGGAATTTCCAGATCAGACCGGAATTAAAACCGAGACAAAAACGAAGCTGTTTTGTCTCGGTTTGTTGAACGGAACGTTTCAGCCGGAACGGAACGGAATTAACAACTATGATCTCAATGAACTTTGAATCTTTAGAAACTTAATTTCATTTTTTCTTCCAAATTCTTTCTATCTGTGACATGATTTTTTCCCCGGATGGTGTGTAATATATATGGTAGGATTGAATAAATATTACTGTGTGAATAAAGAATGCATAATAAGTACAGTGACATAAAGAGAGCAAATATAATTATGTTTTCCAACAAGAAACACCTGGGAAACAGATATAAGCTGCAATTTTACGAAGAATCACTCATGGTCCTTAAAAGCACATGTCCAAGAGGCAGCAGCAGCACAAGGCAGCACAACTGTGTCACAGAGGAAGAAGATGAATGAATAAATACACAGTGAATTATTATGTAAACAAAAAAAGGGTGGAAAATAGATGCTCAATTACCATCCTGAGCAAAATCCATCACCCCTCTGCGTAGTTTTTTGTGGAGCAGGAGGTGGCTGTTGATGGTGTTGAGGACCATATCTCATAGGGTAACCAACTGGAGGTGGTGCAACATAAGGACCGGCTTGATAGTACCCTTGCGCCACTGGTGGTGGAGGCGGATACACCTCCTGCTTTGGTGGGTAATATGAACCAGGTGGTGGTGGATATGAAGGAGGGGGTGGAGGATATACTCCTGAAAAATCATCAATTTAGCAACCTTCAATTGACTAACTTTCCTAAATCACATAGAAAAAAAGAAGAAAACTTCACTAGTCGAACGTCAATTCGATTACCTGCTGAAGCTTGATACGGATTGCTGTAGTAACTCATGGATGAAATCAAGATATGATCGATCACCTACGAAAAACTTGTTTGGTATATGGGAAAACCAAATGAGTTATGAAATGAAATGTAACTTCAATTTTATAGACTTGGCTAAGTTGTTCTTAGAGGTTTTCGTCAATGGCGTCTTCTTACATGCATGGATAAACTAGACGACCAATCATGATGTGACAAATGGGATTTCTTTGAATAATTCAATCCACTCGTTCAAAGAAGCAATGTGGATTCTGCATTCGTTTTCTAACTTCCATGAAACTGGAAAATAGACAGAAGGTTCCTCCAAGATTATACGTACCTAGCCTGCTTCTAGATGGTCAAGAACTTTTTTCTTCAATTGATTTTGTATTTTAGCCTATAGTGCTTCTAAGAAATAAGGTGAACGAGTTAAATTGTTTTCTCTTCTAGAAGTCTATTTATAGGACTGTTTGATAGTGTGATATGCAGAGATTATTATTTTTTCTTCTGAAAATGTATAAAAATAAATAGTTTTTATTTTTTAAGAAATTATTTTTAATATCTGCTCATTAGAAAACGTAAAAAAAATATTAATTTGAACTATTAGTGTTTCTTAGAAATTATTCTTGATATTAGCATATCAAAATAAAACATAAAAATTAATTTAAAAATACTTTTAAAACACAATATTAAACTAGATAAGTTTCAATTAATAACCCCAAAAAATCAATTGTATATATAAATTACCATTTACTTATTTATAAAATATTAAATTATTTATTTCAGCACTTCTTTTAATATTTTACAATCCTCTTCTTCACTGCAAATCTTCTGCGCATTCTTCAGAAATCTCCAAACATGATAGGTTTTACAAACTCAAGCTACACTTATTTTTAGAGATGTATTTCTAATAAAATAAGATAAAAATACTATCTTGTATCAATATATCAATATTTTGTATAAAAATCTAAATTAAATATTTTAATATTTTTTAAATCATACAAGATAATACCAAAAGCATAGTATTGTCTCGGATAGTCTTGTCCTAGCTTAATACCAGACGACATGTAACTCACCATGAACGACATGACACTACGCAATCTGCCTCACCTAAGTTCCTCTTTAGATTCATAGTGCATCCAGACAAGACTAGCTTAGCAACGCAGATGCATAAAACCTGTGGCACTGACACAAGTACAAGCAAAAATCTCAAAAAATCCCGAACTCTGTACCTCAAGAAGTCACAAAATCAAGAACTATTTATCTGGGATTGAAATGGGCAGGTCCCTACTGTTTTCCACTAACATCCTCCTTGAATTTTCTCAAAACCCCAGATCACTTTCACTCTTAAATCACTCAAAACTTTGTTTTACACAAAGATTTATTGAGAATTCTCGATGTGGTTATAAAAAGACTAAGCTTTTGAACTTGAAACTAGCAGGAAATGTGTGTACAAAGGCTGCCTTGTCAGAGATTCCTAATGAAAGGAAGTATCCTAAAGTGGGTGCTCCATCAACTGGGCCTATATCAGCTAATCACCTTATCCAAGTAGTTGAAACTGCCGCTAAAACTGGTGCCGAGGTTTTTTTTTTTCCTTCTAGCTCTCTCTTTCAAGGATTCTTTAACTGAGTGAGACTGTGATTCTGGTTCCTGGTCGATTAAAGTGGATTTTTCTTTAATTAAAAGCTCATGACAATGTAAAATTTATGAGCTTTTGTTATATTTTTGTTCAATTTTCTTAGAAATGATATGCATTTCTTCTGAAATTTGTTTCATTTTTCAAGTAATCTGGAATGCCTGAGTTATGTTCTACTCTATATAGGGTATGAAGTTCAATTGATAGTCAATTCAATTATGGATACTGATTTTCCAGATCAATTCTATGTTCTAGTGAGAAAAAAAAAGGAAAGACAGCATGGAACATATTTATAAATGTTTACATTGCTTTATATCTCTCAAGTTAATGTCCTGATTGATTTTTTTTTTTAATAAATTTTTTTTGTATATTTATTTGTTGTTAATTGAACATGTATGATTTAGAGATTGGCTCGTGTACATTAATAACATCAAGTAAATGCAAATTGAACCTGTAGTTACCTAAGCATTCTGTTTCTCAATCCAGGTGGTGATGGATGCTGTTAATAAGCCTAGAAATATCACATATAAAGGACTTACAGACTTGGTGACCGAGTAAGGACTTATCAAAGTTTCATAACTATTGATGTATGTCTATATTTTCTGTATTATTTGTAGTCATATGGTGTTTATGCTATTGAGAGGGCAAAGCTTTTTACCTACTTTATCATTGTTTATTGCCTACCTTGCCATCCAATATGTTAGATGATAGATTAAATGTTTCAAGGTGATCTGTGTGGATAAATTCCATTTGCACCTTAAGGCACTCATATGTCTTTGTGGGTTCAGAATGTAAACATTCAAAAATAGTTTTTTTTTTTTTTTGGCTTTCTGATCATACTTAATGTCTTGACGTGTGGCATTGATTAAATCATTAAATATTAGCAACTGAATCACTGGGCCTAGATATAAAAAGTAATTCATACCTATTGATTTTTTTAGTAAATTCATCTGCCACATTTCTGTAGACTAAGGTTCTAAGGAATGTTCTTAATATGCAGATATAAATTAACAATAATTGTAAACTAATCAAAGTATTTAGATACTTAATAGGCATGCCCTCAAGTTGCTTTTCCCAATTGAGTAATTGTAAAGTCTTCAGTGGCTGGAAGATGTTTTCCACAAATCTTTCTCCTCCTTCTTGTTCCCCACACATGATGAACACTCACATACACGCACACAACCATTGCACTCTGACACAAAGCTACACAGAAAAAATGTCTTTGAGTGGAGATCATTTAAAATGGATGTCTTGGAAGGGGGGTTTCTTGAAAATGAAAAGTATATCTATTTAGAAATTTTCATTGATGACTGCAACCCATTTCCCATGCAAGAACTATCATCATGTAATTTTGTCATTCAATCAGTATATAATCATTTCAGCATTTATAGTCCATAAAAACAATGCATGTATTCATTATTGGATTCTGGCTTAAACAGGAGTTGACAGATTGACCACTATATGGTCATTAAATTGCTTTGTATTTAAAGATTTTCCTAAGCATCTGATATGCTGGTTTACATTCTTAACTGATTGGATTCTTGAACTGAAAAATAACAATATTCACTTTATTTATCCAAATTTTCTTGCAGCACAGACAAAATGAGTGAGGCAGCTATATTAGAAGTTGTTAAAAGGAATTTTGGAGATCACCTCATTCTTGGGGAGGAGGGTGGAATCATAGGAGATACATTATCTGATTATCTATGGTGCATCGATCCTCTAGGTTTGTCTCTTTTAACTTGTGGTTTTTTTATTCTTGTTGTGCTTTTACTGTTTTGTATTGGAGATATTTTTTTGTCATTTTATTTTTGTACTCTTTGTTGGGTGTGGAAACTACAGTTATATAGCATTTCAGAATTTAATTTTGAATATCAATTATGCCTTCATTGATAGCATTATGATCGGCATCTTTTCTAGACATTATTGGAAAAAGCTTTGCATGAGTAGATCTTTGTTATTTTGTCATGCCAAGTGAATTGAAGTTATCAAACATTGCTATTTATGTAGATGGAACAACAAATTTTGCACATGGTTATCCTAGCTTTGCGGTTTCTGTTGGAGTTCTGTTCCGAGGGAATCCTGCGGCTGCTGCTGTGGTACTAATCAAATTTAATTCTTTCTTAAAAGATAATAAAGTAGACAAGACATAATTCTTTTTCAACTTGAAAGAAAGATGAAACATAATCACAGGAAACAAAATTAATCAACATTTCATGACGGAAAAGGAAAGCAAAAGCTGACAATTAAGAATTTGTGTTTAGGTGGAGTTTGTTGGTGGTCCTATGGCTTGGAATACACGCACGTTTACTGCAACTGCTGGTAAGGAAATTTACTAAACTTGTTGTTTCTCTTTATTTAATTGCCTCATTCATTTGTTCATCTATGGAGCTACCATTAATCATGTTAGGTGGAGGAGCATTTTGTAATGGCCAAACAATTCATGCGAGTCAAACTGATCGGGTAAGTGATCATGTGGTTGATTAAGATCCTTGATTTTCACACATCACCAGATCATCTATCATGACTAGACTGACCCAAAAAGCATGTGTCCTTCAGTTATAATCTGGAGCTACTTTTATACTTGGGTTTGATGCTGGCTGAAGCATAAAGCTTTGCTTACTAATGAGTTGAACTCACTCTTGTAGAGTAAACACATCAAGGAGAGTTAATTGACCTGCATTATTTTATCAACATATCAAATTATCATTTTGCACCATATATTTTCTAGAATCACTAAGAATGAAAAGGGAAATGGATAGGTAAATAAATGACATAAATTGATCATTTTACTATTTAGCAAGGTAGATTGTAAAAATCCCTAAGTTCATTGTTTTCAAGTTTCTCCTAATTTCTGTCGGTTTTTCTTGTTCCTTTGTTTTCTCGTCTTTTCTTTTCTTTTTCTTATAGGTTGAACAGTCTCTTCTCGTGACTGGCTTTGGATATGAACATGATGATCCATGGGCCACTAACATTGAACTATTCAAGGAGTTTACTGATGTCAGCAGGGTATTGCTGTTTTCCTCTTTAGATTGTTTACTTGTCTGATAAGCTATTGCTTTTCTTTTCTTTTATTTTTTTAACATATTATTTTTTGCATTTTCTTCCTTTTCTGCTCTCTAATAATGTATAGGGTGTTAGAAGGCTGGGGGGCTGCTGCAGTTGACATGTGCCATGTAGCTCTAGGGATTGCAGAAGCATATTGGGAATATCGACTTAAGCCATGGGATATGGCTGCTGGTGTTCTGGTAAAGTTTTGTCTTTTGCAAATGCTTTTGCTTCATATGCAGTTAGACTCTATTTCTCTTTTTTGTGATTGTAGTACTTATTAATGGGGTAAAATATGACCTTTTAGTGTATTGGTGCCTTTAATATCCCACATGCCAATCTTAACAATGCAACTTACCCTTAGGTGTGTGTGGTGGTAAGGCTTCCTGACTCATATTTGTACTTTGGTGAATATCTAATTCTTTGCTAATGTGTAAACGTTCCTAAGTTGGTGTCCACTTAAAAATTACTGCAATTACCCCTTCAAGAAAGATGCTGAGTTGTACTTTTTAGAAATTTAGGTGTAACTTATCATTTGACTTTTCCATTGAGTTATTGGCTGAGTGCTCTCCCCCTAAAGATCCATGGTGACTCTTCAACCATAAGCTCTACAGTAAACATAGTCACACTGTTTTTGGCGCTGTGTTTATTTCTCTTACTTGCCACTTGTTCAACTTGCTAAAATCAGAGCCACCATCCTTGGCATTCCCCAACTACCATAAACAGGCACTTCAAACTATATGTGTTGAATATGAAATCAATTTTGCTGGTAATCACGGTCAGCTCTAAATATTTCAATATTAATGTCTTCTTTTCCCTTATCAAGCAGATAGTTGAAGAGGCTGGTGGGACAGTATCTCGCATGGATGGTGGAAAATTTTGTGTTTTTGATAGATCTGTTCTGGTGTCCAATGGTGTGCTGCATGCCAAGGTTAGACTTCACTTCTTGTTTCGTTTGACAAAATTGAACATTGTTCTTTCTCTGTTGTCCCCATTCTTTGAGCGCAGTCATGAGACAATGGTATGAAAAACTTAACCAAATGGAAATGCATTCGCAGTAAATATATATGATTTCTAAGGTCACAATTTTGAATAGCTAATTGTTGGGACCTCTTGTTCTAATTGGAAAATATCTAGTACCTATTTATGAGGGGAGCCTTTTTCTTCCTTCCACCAGAAAAGATGAGAAGGAAATTGCTAGAGCAAGCTCCTCTACTTGGAAGGAAAAGATTGCCCCACATCATATGATGGATGTGGAGGTCCATTTCACTCTGAAAATAAATAGATAACAAGTTTTATATTCATATTACACTTCTATATTCATATTACACTGTGATGCTCAACCCTTATGGTAGCTGTTCCATGATTTCTGATCTTGTTTGAATCAGATGATATATGTTGATTGTTTTATATTGCAGCTTTTGGAGAGAATTGCACCGGCAACTGAGAAACTGAAAAGTAAAGGAATTGATTTCTCATTGTGGTATAAACCAGAAAATTACCGTACTGATCTTTGAGATGACTAACATTTATTCTCATTTGAAGCTTTGCTGCAGCAAGCACGTGTTGCATGTTGGTACCCTAACTTGTTTTTATTTTCTGGATTGATCTTTTAATATAGCGTTATTTATTTGATTGTCATGCACTTATGAGTGACATGGATGCTTCTTTATCATGTACATTCTTCAAAAATAAAAGAATTAGTTTCATGTGGTCCCTTCCATGGTCATGATCTTTACAATTGAGATGTGAAAGGAAGCACGCCAGTTTGTAGATGACTGTGTTGTGGGTAAAAAACACGATGTGCAAAATTGTCATCATACTATAATTATTATTTCAAAAGGTAAAGCATAATTAAATAGCAACACAGTTTTATTTTCATTCAACTAATTTATGAAACTCAGCATCTTCCATGAAAATTTTGAGATCTACACTCTCAAATCTGTTTTGATTATTCAAACAATGGCAACTTGGCTATCCTCTGCAGATGCATATTTGAAGGAAATCGTAGGTTATTCTTCATCCCATTTCTGTTGATAGTAGATTATTCTTTAGTTCATTTCTGTTGATAGTAGATGTTATAGCATTTCTGTGAAAGCTTAAGTTTTTGGTCGAATGGAAATCC
This sequence comes from Salix viminalis, assembly GCA_029228465.1. Lineage (NCBI taxonomy): Eukaryota > Viridiplantae > Streptophyta > Magnoliopsida > Malpighiales > Salicaceae > Salix > Salix viminalis. Next base: position 232,699 of record CM055437.1, read on the forward strand.
CTTTGATAACAAGACCCCTCTTCCATTCTCCGCCATCATATTCAGTCATACCGATTTGTATCTCCCCGACATTTTCTGGTGAAGTTATGAACTCGTAAACTCGCACCTCTATCCATCGCTCTCGTGGTTTTGTTTGTAACTTTTCTTTGTGTTCATGCTTGTATCCATTTGGGAGAACCAGTGAGACATTCACTGGAACTCCCCATCCATAAGCTGGGTCTTTCAGCTTTACTACAAATACAACTTCATACAAAATACCTGGGGAAAGCATTTTTGTGTTGAATTTCCCGTATATTTCCAGCCAGCAAACATTTAATAGCTCTGCCACATCCACAGAGACATCACCACTGTCATAAGAGAACTGATGGTTAGGACTTGAGAACATTGAACTCTCCTGGAAATGAAGGTGACATGAATTTGAAGATGTAACACATATATGGATTATGCACTACAACATGGAAACTAGGATTCCAGCATCTTAGAAATCAAATACTTAAGACAGAAACCCTAGTATGGATTGAATACATCTATAGTTACCCTGTTTCACATAAGGGAACGCCATTTCCAGTAACGTGTATCTCCTCCCCATGTGATTGATAGATCCTTTGCAAACAGCATGGAAGCAATTGCTGTAGAACTTCTTTTCAACCCAGTACTTCTGCAATAAAATTGTAACGATTTTGTAGTAAGAAATAATAGTATAATTAAGGAGATGGGATTGATTTTTACCTTTCTCTTTTGGTTCAAGAAAACTCCAGTGCTCAGTTGGTCATACAGTTTGTCCACTGAAGACCTGTCAACTGGGGAGTCAGCATCTCTTAATATGGATTCACAGTTATGCGGCAACTTAACTTCTTTTACTGTCTTTGCTTTGGCATCATAAACTGGCTTAACATCTGCTAATTTCTCATGAACTATCACTTGAGGTTTTGCTTCTGGTGCTTTCTCCACTGTCTTCAACCTGTTTTCACTCTCTTTTGCCACTGCTGATGTCTCTTCGCTGTACTGTGGCTGAGAATTGCTGTGTTCATCCTTTGCCTGTAGCGACTCTGAATCCTCATCGTGTGAACTGGCTCCACCCATCTCTGCATAATCACCAGTGTCTCACAAGCTTCTGTTTTTATAGCATGGTGAGGTCAAATTAGTCATCAAGTAATCTGCCAGAATTGTGCCAACTGTTGATTTGGACGGCAATGATGGAAAATTAATCAAGTCCTAGGCTGTAATCCCTTGATCAAGTGTGTTGAGCTATGATTAATGTATTGAATTGTAAGTGGTCTAAACAATTGTGATCCGTCAAATTTAAAGTAGATGCTTTGTGGGCTGGAGAATGTGTTTTTCTTTTCTTTACGGTTTCAATGGTAGGTATTTCTGGCTAGCTTATGAGGTTAAGTTCCTTTCCCATCGGGGGTTCAGATAGATCATTCTCATCTGTACTGATGCGTTTGTGTATAACATAGTTGTCCGAAACGGTCAAAATATTTTTTATTAGTTAAAAAAATAAAACAAAATAATGTCATTTTCATTTAGGTTTAAATTCTTGCCCCTTCTATATTTTTAGACTAAATATTGGCTGAAACGTTTTAGTTTCGTTCTGTCCGTTTTATTTCGGCTGAAAATAGTTTTTTTTTAATAATAAATAATTTTATAATATCAACCATATCTCTTAATCCAATCGATAGATTTAGATGAAATTTTACGAGTCTCTTGACATATTTATATATATTATGTTAAAATTTTAGAGTAATTAGATAATGTAATTACCTTGCGAGATTAATGATGACATTCTCATAATATTGTAAATGTTCATAATTTTATTCAGAAAAATCATTTTATTGTGTGTTTTTTTAAAATTAAATTGTACAATTCTAAATAATTTTATTTTTGGATTTGAATTTAATTAATATATTTAATAGTGTGTGTATATATATATATAAACAATACAACATTAAAATAGCACGCTAAAACAGTTCGATACCAAAACATTCCGTTTCAATTAAAAAAACAAAACACGGTATTGACAATTTGTGTATACTGATGCTTTCACAAGAGCATTGGATTCGGATTCGACAGAGATTACCCCTCGATGATGCAGATGTTTACATCAATGAAACAAAGATCACATCAATGAAATAAAGTGAAGAAGATACATATTGTTTTCATTATAAAAGAAAGAGGCACCTATTCTGTAATAAAGCATCCATTGGAGTTATATTCCCCGAACGCAAATTGGTTTCTGAATATCCGAGAAGATAAAAGAGCATCTTCAATTACTTTTTTACAATATGGAACTTGCTCTGCCTGCCACCCCTTGTCGACACCCCCATTTATTAAAGTTGCCCGGTTGGTCGGTCGGCTTGGAACTTGATCAACCCATTCCTTGTTTTGGTTTGGGCTTTAAATTTCCACTCAAATTTCCAGATTCTTAATTCTTAAAACAAAATCATTTGCCTTATTAAACTGGTCGAAAGTAAAATTGAACATTGTTCTTTCTCTGTTCTCCCCATTCTTTGAGTGCAGACTTGAGACAAATGGACTGAAAAACTTAACCAAATGGAGGCATTCGCAGTAAATATATATGACTTCTAAGGTCACAATTTTGAATAGCTAATTGTTGGGACCTCTTGTTCTAATTGGAAAATATCTAGTACCCATTTATGAGGGAGCTTTTTCTTCCTTCCACCACAAAAGATGAGAAGGAAATTGCTAGAGCAAGCACCTCTACTTGGAAGGAAAAGATTGCCCCACATCATATGATGGATGTGGAGGTCTATTTCACTCTTAAAATAAATAGATAAAATATTTTATATTCATATTACACTTCTATATTCATATTACACTGTGATGCTCAACCCTTATGGTAGCTGTTCCATGATTTCAAATAATGTGCCAAATTCATTAGTGTGCTCTGTGATCTTGTTTGAATCAGATGGTATATGTTGATTTTTTTATATTGCAGCTTTTGGAGAGAATTGCACCGGCAACTGAGAAACTGAAAAGTGAAGGAATTGATTTCTCATTGTGGTATAAACCAGAAAATTACCGCACTGATCTTTGAGATGACTAACATTTATTCTCATTTGAAGCTTTGCTGCAGCAAGCAGGTGTTGCATATTTGTAGAGCAGTAGAATTAACATGTGTACAGATTACAGTTGTGCAGATTATAATGCCAGTAATTGATTCTCCTTTATTGTTATAGAATAGCATACTTGTGGTGTAACAGATTCCTGGATTGTAGTGAATCTGTTACACCACACATTGTATAAATACAATACTCAACATCAATGGAAACTTAACTCAACAAATTTAGTCTTACAATTCTCTTGTTTACATGGTATCAGAGCCTGTATTCATCTCAGCCAACCAATCTTTCCAGTAATCAATCACTGCAAAATCAATCAAGATTTTCTTATCTTCAAAATCCAGAAACTCAGAAAACAAATCAAACCTAGAAAACACATCAATCTCTACAGTAACAATCACTGCAAAATCAATCAATTTTTATCTCTTCAAAAAATCTAGAAACTCAGAAAACACATCAAACCCAGAAAACACATCAATTTCTACAGTAACAATGACGAACTCATCAAACCCAGAAACCCATCTCGATCTTCCAAAAGAAAATCTCTCAAGTCCCTACTTCACTCACCATTCCGATCATCCAGGTTTGGTTTTAATTTCCAAACCCTTGAATGGAAATAACTATCCTACTTGGAAAAGGGCCATGACCTTGGCCTTAAATTCCAAGAACAAATTGAGCTTCGTCAATGGCTCAATCAAAATCCCATCCGAAGAAAATGACCCAGAAGGATATGCAACCTGGTCTAGATGCAACGACATGGTGCATTCATGGATTATCAACACCCTCAATCCAGACATCTCAGACAGTGTAATCTATTATTCCACTGCACATGAAGTTTGGGAAGACCTTCATGATCGATTCTCTCAGAGCAATGCTCCTCGGATTTTTGAAATCCAACGTGATATTGCCTGTTTTAGGCAAGAACACCAATCTGTCTCGGTGTATTACACGAAATTGAAAGGGATGTGGGATGAGCTCACCTCCTACAGTGACTCATCCCAAGGAACACAACACCAAAATCAACAAAAATTGATGCAGTTTTTGATGGGGTTGAATGAGACTTACAGTGCTGTTCGTTGGCAGATGTTGTTGATGAATCCTTTGCCTTCGATTCGGCAAGCGTATGCCTTCGTTTCTCAAGAAGAGAAGCAGTGTCTTCTCGGTGCTTCATCCACTGATGGTCTTGGCAGTGCAGCTATGGCGGTTCAAGGGAATAATGGGAAACAAATTGACAGGGGCAAGCGCCCTTTTCACTCGTTCAAGACGAGCTTCAATGGTGGAAATGGTGGGGGAAGATATGAGCATGAAAGAGACAGAGATGGGGGATGTCGTTTTGAGCATTCCAGAACTCATTTTAATTCTGGTGGAAATGGTGGGGGCGTCGTTTTGAAGGTAACGGGCGCCGTTTTGAAGGAAAGGGGCAGCGCTTTGAAGGAAACGGGCAGCGCTTTGAAGGAAACGGGCAGCGTTTTTTTAAAGGAAATGGGCAGCAACGTGGACGGCCACAATGCTCTTACTGTGGAGAACCGGGTCATTGGGTTCAAACCTGTTTTGAACTCCATGGGTACCCAGCGGGTCATCCCAAATCCAAAAATAATTCGGCCAGGCGGTTCACCAATAATAAGTTCACTGCCAATCATGTGGCCACGCCTGTGTCCAAAGAAAACGACAAGTCAGTCGTAGGGATTTCGGAGGCCCAGTTAAAACAGCTGTTGTCACTTCTTAATGACAAAGCCGAATCCAGTACTCAAGCCCATGCTGTAACTAAACCAGGTTTGCCAAAAATTGCTTTCCGCAATTGGATTATTGATAGCGGAGCAACTGACCATATTTCCTCTTCATCGCGATCATTTTTTCGGCAGAAAAATTGTTCGCTTCCTCCGGTGTTGATGCCCAGTGGGGCAACAACAAAAATTATTGCCAAGGGATCCCTGCCTCTGAGTTCCACTTTTTATCTGCATGATGTGCTATGTGTGCCCACATTTAAAGTTGACTTGATGTCAGTCAGTCGTTTAACAAGGAATTTAAACTGCTCCATAACTTTTTTTCCTTATTGGTGTATTTTGCAGGATCTGGCTACGAGGAGGATGATTGGTTTGGGTAAACAACACGACGGTCTATATTACTTGGTGGCGATAGCAGCGCAAAAATCCATGACACAGCCTACCACACCACTACATCAACCAGCCTGCAACCTCACCATATCTTCAACCGAACTCTGGCATAAACGCCTGGGTCATCTATCATCGCCTCGGTTAAATTTCATTGCTCAGTATTTTTTAAATTAAAATTTTTCTGCTCAGTCCAGTCATGTTTGTCACATTTGTCCTTTAGCTAAGCAAACTCGTTTGCCTTTCAATACTAGTGTCATTTCTACTGTCAAACCTTTTGATATTATTCATTGTGACATTTGGGGTCGTTATCGACATCCTTCGATTTCTGGTGCTTATTATTTCCTTACTATTGTTGATGACTACTCACGCTTCACATGGATATTTTTAATGCAACATAAAACTAAAGTTAATACTCTTATAAAACATTTTTTTACATATGTTCTCACTCAATTTGAAACTTCCATTAAAAAATTTCGAAGTGATAATGGTAGTGAATTTATTTCACTTCGTTCTTTTTTTCAAGAAAAAGGAGTCATTTTTCAACATTCCTATGTTTACACGCCTCAACAAAATGGGGTTGTGAAACGCAAACATCGTCACATATTACAAGTAGCTCGTGCTTTAAAATTTCAAGCTCAGCTCCCAAACCAGTTTTGGGGAGAGTGTGCTCTCACTGCTGTTCATCTTATTAATAGACTACCTTCCGCTGTACTTAAATTCAAAACTCCTTTCGAACTTCTATTCTCAAAAATGCCATCTTTTTCTCATCTTCGGGTTTTTGGTTGCTTAACTTATGCTACTAATGTGCATCCTTCTCATAAATTTGATTTTCGATCTACCCCCTCAATTTTTATTGGTTACCTTACCGGTCAAAAAGCATATAAATTATTTAATTTATCTACCAAAAATTTTTTTACTAGTCGCGATGTGCAATTTCATGAAAACATTTATCCATATGCATTAACCCAACCCGGTTCTAATTTTCACCCACTCGATGATTTTGGACCCATTCCCCTCTTATCAAACGACACCATTTCCTTCTCTCCACAGCCGACCAGTCGTTCCCCAACACCATCTCTTCCACCTCCACCATCGTCCCCTCCAGTTCAACCGTCTCCTCAGCCACCACCCATCATCCACACTTATGCCCGTCGCCCAAAACCACCCAACCCAATCCCACCTACTGTTCAAACTTCCTCTTCATCCCCACCCACAGACCTATCTCTCTCCACCCCTGCAGCCCAACCACAACCCGAACCCATTCAACTTCGGCGTTCCAATCGACTGACTACCCCACCTGTCAAACTCAAAGACTTCATCTGTTCTACGGTTTACTCTCATCAATCAGCCTCCTCGGCACCAGGTCACCAAAAAGGTACACGATTCCCCATTTGTAATTTTGTTTCATACCACTGTTATTCCCTTACAAATTGCATCTTCATAGCACAACTCAATTCCACTAAAGAACCCAAAAATTATGCAGAGGCAATTAGACACCCTGAGTGGCAGTAGGCTATGCATTCTGAGTTGCAAGCCCTTGAAGATAATGGAACATGGTCCATCACCTCATTACCACCGGGGAAGACTACAATTGGTTGTCGATGGGTGTATAAGGTGAAATTTCATTCAGATGGTTCGGTTGAGAGGCATGAAGCCCGATTGGTGGCTCAAGGTTTCACCCAAATGGAAAGGGTGGATTATCACGACATATTCTCTCCCACTGCCAAGATTATTATTGTCCGTTGCCTCTTAGCTTTGACAGCAGCTCATGGATGGTCTCTGCACCAAATGGATGTGCATAATGCATTTCTCCATGGCGATTTAACTAAGGAAATTTACATGTCTCTGCCTCCGGGTCTTCGGCGAGAGGGGGAGAATCACCTGGTTTGTCGTCTTCACAAGTCAATTTTTGGATTGAAACAGGCATCCCGGCAGTGGTTCATTAAATTCACCGAAGCTATGCATTCTGCTGGTTTTACACAGTCAAAGGCCGATTACTCTCTGTTTACCAGAAAGCAGGGTATGTCCTTTACCATCCTATTGATATACGTTGATGATATTTTAATTACTAGAAATGATTATGTGAATATTGCTGCAACTAAACAATTCTTGCATGAACATTTCCATATTAAAGATCTTGGTGATTTAAAATATTTCCTTGGAATTGAGGTTTCTGCTTCAAAGAATGGAATCTTTATTTCACAACGTAAATATGCATTAGAGGTAATTGAGGATGCGGGGTTATTGGGTGCTGCTCCCATTAACACTCCTATGGAACGTGGATTAAAATTATCAGACGAAGGGGACTTGTTTAGAGATGCAAATCGGTATAGAAGATTGGTGGGTCGTTTGATTTATTTGACTGTATCGAGACCAGACATCACGTATGATGTACATGTTTTGAGTAGGTTTATGCATCGGCCCAGGAAATTTCATATGGAAGCAGCCCTTCGGGCAGTAAGATACCTAAAAGGGGCACTAGGCCGAGGCCTATTTTTTCCTTCCAAAAATGATCTAAGGTTGAGAGCTTATTGTGACTCGGATTGGGCAGGATGTCCACTCACTAGAAGATCTACAACCGGATATTGTGTTTTCCTTGGGTCCTCGTTGATATCTTGGAGGTCGAAGCGGCAGAAAACAGTTTCGCTCTCTTCTACTGAAGCAGAATACAGAGCAATGACAGGAGCATGTTGTGAATTGACATGGTTGCGATGTTTGTTAAAAGACTTTGGTATTTTGCATCATGATTCAGCCTTATTATATTGTGATAATAAAGTTGCGTTGCACATTGCAGCCAATCCGGTCTTTCATGAGAGGACAAGGCATATTGAGATGAATTGCCATTACATTAGGGATAAAATTCAGGATGGTTCCATTATTACAAGATACGTTGATTCAGCACATCATCTTGCGGATGTTTTGACCAAACCTCTTGGAAAAGAAACATTTGTTCCTATGGTTAGCAAGTTGGGAGTGCAAGACATCCACTCTCCAACTTGAGGGGGAGTGTAGAGCAGTAGAATTAACATGTGTAACAGATTACAGTTGTGCAGATTATAATGCCAGTAATTGATTCTCCTTTATTGTTATAGAATAGCATACTTGTAGTGTAACAGATTCCTGGATTGTAGTGAATCTGTTACACCACACATTGTATAAATACAATACTCAACATCAATGCAAACTTAACTCAGCAAATTCAGTCTTACAATTCTCTTGTTTACAATATTGGTACCCTAACTTGTTTTTATTTTCTGAATTGATCTTTTAATATAGCTTTATTTATTTGATTGTCATGCACTTATGAGTGACATGGATGCTTCTTTATCATGTACATTCTTCAAAAATAAAAGAATTAGTTTCATGTGGTCCCTTCCATGGTCATGATCTTTACAATTGAGATGTGAAAGGAAGCACGTCAGTTTGTAGATGACTGTGTTGTGGGGGAAAAATGTGACGTGCAAAATTTTATCATACTATAATTATTTCTTCAAAAGGTAAAGCATAATTAAATAGCAACACAGTTTTATTTTCATTCAACTAGTTTATGAAACTCAGCATCTTCCATGAAAATTTTGAGATCTATACTCTCAAATCTGTTTTGATTATTCAAACAATGGCAACTTGGCTATCCTCTGCATATGCATATTTGAAGGAAATCGTAGGTTATTCTTCATCCCATTTCTGTTGATAGTAGATTATTCTTTAGTTCATTTCTGTTGATAGTAGATGTTATATCATTTCTGTGAAAGCTTAAGTTTTTCGTCGAATGGAAATCCCTTTGATAACAAGACCCCTCTTCCATTCTCCGGCATCATATTCATTCATACCGATTTGTATCTCCCCGACATTTTCTGGTGAAGTTATGAACTCGCAAACTGGCACCTCTATCCATTGCTCTCGTGGTTTTGTTTGTAACTTTTCTTTGTGTTCATGCTTGTATCCATTTGGGAGAACCAGTGAGACATTCACTGGAACTCCCCATCCATAAGCTCGGTCTTTCAGCTTTACCACAAATACAACTTCATACAAAATACCTGGGGAAAGCATTTTTGTGTTGAATTTCCCGTATATTTCCAGCCAGCAAACATCTAATAGCTCTGCCACATCCACAGAGACATCACCACTGTCATAAGAGAACTGATGGTTAGGACTTGAGAACATTGAACTCTCCTGGAAATGAAGGTGACATGAATTTGAAGATGTAACACATATATGGATTATGCACTACAACATGGAAACTAGGATTCCACCATCTTAGAAATCAAATACTTAAGACAGAAACCCTAGTATGGATTGAATACATTTATAGTTACCCTGTTTCACATAAGGAAGGCCATTTCCAGTAACGTGTATCTCCTCCCCATGTGATTGATAGATCCTTTGCAAACAGCATGAAGCAATTGCTGTAGAACTTCTTTTCAACCCAGTACTTCTGGAATAGAATTGTAACGATTTTGTAGTAAGAAATAATGGTATAATTAAGGAGATGGAATTGATTTTTACCTTTCTCTTTTGGTTCAAGAAAACTCCAGTGCTCAGTTGATCATACAGTTTGTCCACTGAAGACCTGTCAACTGGGGAGTCAGCATCTCTTAATATGGATTCATAGTTATGCGGCAACTTAACTTCTTTTACTGTCTTTGCTTTGGCATCATAAATTGGCTTAACATCTGCTAATTTCTCATGAACTATCACTTGAGGTTTTGCTTCTGGTGCTTTCTCCACTGTCTTCAACCTGTTTTCACACTCTTTTGCCACTGCTGATGTCTCTTCGCTGTACTGTGGCTGAGAATTGCTGTGTTCATCCTTTGCCTGTAGCGACTCTGAATCCTCATCGTGTGAACTGGCTCCACCCATCTCTGCATAATCACCAGTGTCTCACAAACTTCTGTTTTTATAGCATGGTGAGGTCAAATTAGTCATCAAGTAATCTGCCAGAATTGTGCCAACTGTTGATTTGGACGGCAATGATGGAAAATTAATCAAGTCCTAGGCTGTAATCCCTTGATCAAGTGTGTTGAGCTATGATTAATGTATTGAATTGTGAGTGGTCTAAACAATTGTGATCCGTCAAATTTAAAGTAGATGCTTTGTGGGCTAGAGAATGTGTTTTTCTTTTCTTTACGGTTTCAATGGTAGGTATTTCTGGCTAGCTTATGAGGTTAAGTTCCTTTCCCATCGGGGGTTTAGATAGACCATTCTCATCTGTTCTGATGCGTTTGTGTATAACATAGTTGTCGGTTTCATTTTGTTTCGGCTGAAACGGTCAAAATATTTTTTATTAGTTAAAAAAATAAGATAAAATAATATCATTTTTATTTAGGTTTAAATTCTTGCCCCTTCCATATTTTTAGACTAAATATTGGCTAAAACATTCTAGTTTCATTCCGTTCATTTTATTTCAGCCAAAAATGGTTTTTTTAAAATAATAAATAATTTTATAATATCAACCATATCTATTAATCCAATCGATAGGTTTAGATAAAATTTTACGAGGAGTCTCTTAATATATTTATATATATTATGTTAAAATTTCAGAGCAATTAGATAATGTAATTATCTTGCGAGATTAATGATGACATTCTCGTAATATTGTAAATGCTTATAATTGTGTGTTTTTTTAAAATTAAATTGTACAATTCTAAATAATTTTATTTTTGGATTTGAATTTAATAAATATATTTAATAGTGTGTGTGTGTGTATATATATATATATATATATATATATATATATATATATATATAAACAGTACAATCTTAAAATAACACGCTGAAACAATTCGATACCAAAACATTCTGTTTCAATTAAAAAAACAAAAAATAGTATTGACAATTTGTGTATACTGATGCTTTCACAAGAGCATTGGATTCGGATTCGACAAAGGTTACCCCTCGATGATGCAGAAGTTTACATCAATGAAACAAAGATCACATCAATGAAATAAAGTGAAGAAGATACATATTGTTTTCATTATAAAAGAAAGACGCACCTATTCTGTGATAAGGCATCCATTGGAGTTATATTCCCCGAACGCAAATTGGTTTCTGAATATCTGAGAAGATAAAAGAGCATCTTCAATTACTTTTGTACAATATGGAACTTGCTCTGCCTGCCACACCTTGTCGACACCCCCATTTATTAAAGTTGCCCGGTTGGTCGGCTTGGAACTTGATCAACCCATTCCTTGTTTTGGTTTGGTCTTTAAATTTCCACTCAAATTTCCAGATTCTTAATTCTTAAAACAAAATCACTTGCCTTTATTAAACTGATCCAGATGAGAAAGTAAAATTCTAGTTGTTTCAGACTCTTATAATTGGTGCACGTCCTGACTCGAACTCGAGACCTGTTATGCAAATCGCAGGTTTTTTATCATCACGTCACGCCCCTTGATGACTGAACTTCAAACATGCCAAACTTCACAGCTCCATCTCTAAAATGGTGATTGCTCCACTACAAATCTCATGCCACCCATCATTTTTCTCCCTGTGGGACTGAAGTGTGACGTTCTTCACCATCTCTTGTTCGTTGAATCTTACTTCTGATTGGAACAGAATGGCGATGAAGCTGAGAAAACTTCACACGCGGATAATAATAATAATAGGCTGAATAGTGGGTGTTACTCGCAAAATAACCTTTTATGCTCAAGTTAATTTAGAGTTTTTTTCAGGAAAATATAGTGTAAGGAGAGTAGATAAAGAGATAGTTGAAGTGTTTTTTTAACGTTGTTCAGATGACAAAAATCCACCTCTATCTCTTGCTAAATAAACATTAATGGAAAATAATTAACTTCCTACATAAATATCGTTAGACATGCTAGGTCTAACGATATTGAAGAGCCATCCTGCATAAATAAACATTAACTTCATCGAATGAGCGTAATCCATGATAAATAACTTCATGGTTACTGTCAATGATTATAACAAAATGAAAGCATTTTATGAAAATAAGATTAATTTGTTCCATAATGTCATCTTGTTATCCTCCCCCTTTTCCATTAATGGAAATTAAGACTACTAAAAGCTTAAGCAATCACTTCAAGAGAATCAGAAACTTCATTCTGAAATGAAATGAGACAGTCAGATTTCTTTATGGATAATGAGTTGATTATTAACCTGACTATATATATAATTACACAATTTTATGTTATGTTAAATAATATATAGTACTCATGGATATTTTATATTTAGGTTATGGATATCAATTTTTTGTAAAGTTAATATGGGTGATGCCTGTGGTGATAAGGAAGAACAGCAATTTATGACCTGCAACTTTTCTTAGCTTCTCAACTCTCAGCTTCTCTGTCTTTCCCATTTTTCTTTTCTGCCTAGCTTTGATCCTTTAATTGATTAAGCTTCCTATGAACAAGACAAGATTTGCTAGTATCCATGACAAGAATTACTTCGAGAAATCGAAAGATGTATGAAGACGAATACAAATGGAATATGGAAAGTGATTTCTTGATTCAGCATGAAGACATGAACATGTAGGGTTAGGATTGGTGTAAAGCATGCATGAACACAGTACAAACGTATAATTAAAGGTGAGGGAACAAAACCTTTCCTAAATCACACGCCATGTAAAGTCATTTGTCATGCAGCTCGTGATTCTGAATTACTAGCTACCCTTAAGAAAATTAGAGTTTTCCATAACTTATCTGCAGATGCTCCTTGGAGCCTGTCCTTAATTCTAACATTTTCACAGAAACTGTAGATGTGGAATTGATGCAGGAAGTTACGGAGGATCTAAGTAGTCATAAATGGATTCATTGCAATTGGACTACCTAAAATGCCTAGCATTTACGTTTATGGATAAGCTCGTGTCCAAGAATAGACTTGTCGAACGTTCTTTCTGGTAAAAACGAGTGTATCTTTTTATCTGTTATGAGCAACCAGCAGATGACCAAGAAGTCAGTGGTCAACAGGACAGATGTCGAGTAATGAAGATAACAAGGAAAGCAGTTCACAGCAAATAGCAGCCGTGGCTGCTATTGACAGACGTGGATACTCAGCCTTGCGCCAGCTTGCTATTTTATTATCACGTTTTCATTATGTAATTGTCATTTATGATTCATATTTGTTATTTCCTTTATTTAGTAACTGGTAGTGCAGTAGTGGGCTATCAATTAGGAAGTAGTTATCATTCAATTTCTTTATATGTTGTAAGCAAGGACTGGGGAAGATTTATCAAAGAATTTATTATCCAGTTAATTTGAGATCGTTGGGTTCTCTCACTTAACGAGCCCTTTTCTTCTACATTTCAAGATAGGTCCACAGGGAAGAAAATCGGGTAAACATAATTCCTTGAAGTCATTACAAACAGATTTCTCAATTAGTCGCCCCGTAACTCGATCGCAAGGTGGGGACCGTATCAAATTGGTATCAGAGCCAAGAGTTATGGGCGAATCGTCGAACATGTTACAAATACAATTTGAAGCTTTCATGAAGATGTATCAGGAGAACCGCCAGCAAGACCGAATGGAAAGGGAACAGCTCTCCGCACGCCTCGAAGAACTCTCTCGGGAATTTGCAACCACACGGTTGGAGAGTCAACATGGGGAGGATGGCAGTGTGAATTTGGGACCCCGGGGTCATCCCAATTTCAATCCCCGTGTCGAAGGAAGAGCAACCCAACAGCCAAGGTTTAGCAGACTGGAATTTCCTCTCTACGATGGGAAAATTGACCCGTTAGTCTGGCTGAGTCGCTGCGAACATTACTTTCGCCATCAACACACCACAGAAGATGAGAAGGTGGAAATTGCATCTTACCATCTTGACGCTGATGCTCAAATATGGTTCCTAAAGTTAGATCGTGATCGGCCTGGAATTTCATGGGTGGAATTTAAAAGGCAATGTCAGCTGCGGTTTGGCCCATCTTTACAGGGAAATAAACTTGGGGAATTGGCCAAATTACGTCAAGGGGGCACAGTGGTGGAATATCAACGGAAATTTGAGCAATTGGCAGCACAGGCGGGTCATCTCACCACTGAGCAGGAAGTTGAGATTTTTATCAGTGGGTTACTTGAGAACATTGCAATTGAGGTGGAGCTGCACCAGCCTAGAGATTTAATCAGTGCTATGAGTCTTGCCAGGTTGTATGAGAGAAGCGGAGCCAGACGATCCATGCCACCTCAATTTAAATCCACAACAGCTAACTCCTCTCTTCCTTCCAATCAACGGACCTTCAAAAGGTTGAGCCGCGAAGAAATGGATGAACGCCGTGCGAAAGGACTCTGTTTCAACTGTGATGAGATATACAGTAGGGGTCATCAATGCAAACGCCTGTTCTGGTTAGATGGCGTGGAGGAGTCTGTCCAAGGAGAAGAGGAAGATTCGGAGGTTTGTGAAGAGGATACACCCGAGATTTCCTTGCACGCAATTACTGGAGACACCACTGGAGGCAAAACCATGCGTGTGCACGGCATGATTAAAAGGGAGCGAATTGTGTTTTTAATTGATTCTGGGAGCACACATAGCTTCCTGGACGCTACATTGGTTGCCAAATTGGGACTCCATTGCACACATCAAGAGGGGTTGCAGGTGGTAATTGCGAATGGTAGTAAAATTAAAAGTCCCGGCCAATGTAAGGATGTCACGATTTCACTAGGTACTCAGTTAATTCGGTTCGATTTTTATATCCTTACTTTGAATGGGATTGACGCGGTTTTGGGGGTCAATTGGCTTCAAACATTGGGCCCAATTTTGTGGGATTTCAAGGTCAATTACATGATATTTAAACGACATGGAAGGGTGATGGAATTAAGGGGGGCAGACGGCACATCATCAACATCAGCTCCACCTGTGCAGCTGCAAGTCACTACATTAGCAATTCAGGAGGAGGTAACACTCACGACACTTTTATCTCACTTTGCTGCAATTTTTCAAGAACCACAGGGGCTGCCACCTGCACGCACATGCGACCATCGCATCAATCTCGAACCTGGAACTCATCCAGTGGTGGTCAGGCCATACCGGTATCCTCATGCACAAAAAGATGAGATAGAGAAAAGTGCAAGGAGATGATGGAGAAGGGCATCATTAGATCAAGCCAATCACCATATTCATCACCAGTCTTATTGGTCACCAAGGCAGACAATACATGGCGTTTCTGCGTGGACTACCGCGCACTGAATACAAGGACCATCAAAGATAAATTCCCGATTCCGGTGATTGATGAACTTTTGGAGGAATTGCAGGGGGCACAATACTTTACGAAGTTGGATTTGCGCTCCGGTTATCATCAAATCCGGATGCACTCTCCAGATGTGGAAAAAACAGCTTTTCGCACTCACCATGGCCACTTTGAGTTCCTGGTAATGCCATTCGGCCTCACCAATGCGCCAAGCACATTCCAAGCGTTGATGAACGAGGTATTTCAATTACACTTGCGCAAGTTTGTTCTGGTGTTTTTTGACGATATTCTCGTCTATAGTTCTTCATGGGATGAACATATGGCACATCTGCGGGTAGTCTTTGAGCTCCTATCTTCCAATCAGTTATTTTTGAAACAATCTAAGTGCTGTTTTGCACAAGGTAAGGTGTCTTATCTTGGCCACATAATTTCGGCTGCTGGGGTTTCAGTTGATCAGGCCAAAATTTCAGCCATGCTTGACTGGCCAAAACCTGCTACTGTGAAGGGATTAAGAGGGTTTTTAGGGCTGACGGGTTATTACCGCAAGTTTGTGCAAAATTATGGCTCTATTGCAGGTCCTCTTAATGCCATGTTGCGCAAGAATTCGTTCACTTGGTCCGATGAAGCTGTACACGCATTTGAGTTCTTAAAGGTTGCTATGAGTTCCACACCTGTACTAGCACTTCCGAATTTTGCTGTTTTGTTTATTGTGGAATGCGATGCATCCGATACGGGCATGGGGGCTGTGTTGCAACAAGAGGGCAAACCGATTGCATATTTTAGCAGACCTTTAGCTCTTCGCGACAAGGGGTTCCCGGCTTACGAAAAGGAGCTCATCGGTTTAGCAAAGGCAGTTCGGCATTGGAGAGCTTACTTATGGGGAAGGCATTTCCTGATCAAAACTGATCATTACAGCCTTAAATTCCTGCTTGAACAACGTATTATTACTTCCCCTCAACAACATTGGTTGAGCAAATTGATGGGCTTCGACTTTGCGGTTGAATATCGTGCTGGGAAGCACAATAGAGTGGCTGACGCTTTATCCCGTTGCATGGAAGATCACCCCACTATTGCGGCAATTTCTATGCCAATTCTGACTTTGTTTGAGTCCATTCGCAAAGAGATACTCAATTCGGCCACTTTACAAACACTGCAGACAAA
This sequence comes from Salix viminalis, assembly GCA_029228465.1. Lineage (NCBI taxonomy): Eukaryota > Viridiplantae > Streptophyta > Magnoliopsida > Malpighiales > Salicaceae > Salix > Salix viminalis. The sequence goes on from CM055437.1 coordinate 249,189, forward strand.
CATTGTGGCCGGTGAAGCTGTGGGTCCTTGGGGATTCAAGGATGGTTTAATATTCTTCAAATCCCGTGTTTATTTGCTGCCTGATTCACCTCTGATTTCCAAAATTATTGCAGCTATACACAATGGGGGTCATGAGGGGTATCAAAAGACTCTTCATCGCATTGCACAGGATTTTTATTGGAAGGGCATGAAAGCCTCGGTTCACGATTTTGTTAGACACTGCTTGATTTGCCAACAACACAAGTCAGAACATTTGCAGCCAGCGGGTCTTCTTCAACCACTTGCTGTTCCTCTACAAGTCTGGTCAGATATTTCCATGGATTTTATTGTTGGCCTTCCTCCATCTCACGGCAAATCTGTGCTACTGGTTGTGGTGGATCGTTTTTCAAAATATGCACACCTTCTGCCAATGGCTCATCCGTATACTGCTGTCAGTGTGGCCCGTTTATTTTTTGACAGTATCTTCAAACTGCATGGCTTGCCAGAAACCATAGTAAGTGACAGGGATGTAGCATTTACTAGTCGGTTTTGGACTGAACTCTTTCGTTTGAGTGGCACGAAATTAGCCTTCAGCTCAGCATACCATCCCCAAAGTGATGGTCAGACCGAGGTTGTGAACCGGACTATTGAGATGTACTTACGCTGTTTTTCGAGTGACAGACCCCGTCGATGGTTCCAGTGGCTTCCTTGGGTGGAATACTGCTACAATACAAGTTTTCACTCGTCACTCAAGGCTACTCCGTTTGAGGTGGTTTATGGCCGTCCACCCCCTTCAATGCTGTCCTACTGTCCAGGTATAGCTAAACTCGAAGTTGTTGATCTGGAACTAAGAAATCGGGATTTAATTCTCCAGGACCTCCGCAGCAGATTATTACAAGCCCAAAGCTCCATGAAGTCTCGATATGATTCCAAACATCGTGACGTCCAATTTCAGCTGGGAGATCAAGTGCTGCTCAAACTTCAACCACACAGACAACTTAGCCTTTCCTCTTCCAAATTCACAAAACTGTCACCACGTTTTTATGGCCCTTTTGCGATTTTAGCTAAAATCGGATCAGTGGCTTATAAATTGGACCTACCCACCTCCTCCAAATTACACCCAGTATTTCACGTCTCTTGCCTCAAACCATTTCATAATTCCTCTGCTCCCATTGAACTCACTCTACCCACTCTTACTGACGGCGAATTACAACCTCTTCCGAAAGCTATTTTGGATTCACGTGTTGTTCACAATACTCATCAAATCCTCGTGCATTGGGATGGCTTGTCTCCAGCGGATTCATCTTGGGAAGATGTTTGTTCCTTCCAAGCACGTTTTCCATCTTTCGCTCTTGCGGACAAGAGCTTTTTCAATGGGGGTAGTAATGTTATGAGCAACCAGCAGATGACCAAGAAGTCAGTGGTCAACAGGACAGATGTCGAGTAATGAAGATAACAAGGAAAGCAGTTCACAGCAAATAGCAGCCGTGGCTGCTATTGACAGACGTGGATACTCAGCCTTGCGCCAGCTTGCTATTTTATTATCACGTTTTCATTATGTAATTGTCATTTATGATTCGTATTTGTTATTTCCTTTATTTAGTAACTGGTAGTGCAGTAGTGGGCTATCAATTAGGAAGTAGTTATCATTCAATTTCTTTATATGTTGTAAGCAAGGACTGGGGAAGATTTATCAAAGAATTTATTATCCAGTTAATTTGAGATCGTTGGGTTCTCTCACTTAACGAGCCCTTTTCTTCTACATTTCAAGATAGGTCCACAGGGAAGAAAATCGGGTAAACATAATTCCTTGAAGTCATTACAAACAGATTTCTCAATTAGTCGCCCCGTAACTCGATCGCAAGGTGGGGACCGTATCACCATCGTTAAATCGAGCTCATGTTTTCCACTGATTAACCAGGTGTTCTTTTTTTATTTTTCTTTGTCTTTTGGCCTGTTCTGCAAATTTGGAAAAAAATTCATGCAAGTTTTTCTTTCCCTTCGCTCGGTATTTGAACTTCTTGTTGTAGAATCTGTTAAGAAATCATATCATCTAAAAGTTTAAATTTATAGGTGAGATCCTAAAATATAATTTATATTATTCTCTAACACACCCTTCAAGTGAAAGCCCTTTGAGCTTGAAACTTGCATACAGGCTCATATTATCTTGTGCTTGATTTTTATCAAATAGAATAGGGGTGGTGAGTTTGAACTCGTGACTGCTGGGTCAACAAGACTCTAATACCATGTTAAGAAACCAACTCACCTAAAAATTTAAATTGTTAAATAAGACCTCAGAATATGATTTATATTATCCTCTATCAGAATCATTCGATTCTGGCTTATCAAGAAAGAAAGAAAAAAGTTTCTTTATAGCTAGAATGCAATTGTTAAAGTGAGTTTAGTTAAAATAGGAACGAAATAAAGCATTCATTTACATGAGAGGAGAACCAAATAGAGTACATAAATCTTTGAAGAAAAAGAAAAAAACATGAATCGGTAGAGCTTGGTAATACAAGACAGTTTTCATTATTACGTTGCATATTAAATAGGATTGCGTATGGTAATACAAGACACTTTTCATTATAATTACGTTGCATCTTAAATAGGATTGCGTTTGGTAATTGGAACAAAAGCTCAAGAGTTCAGTACTGGTCGAACTGTGGCCTCGTGAATTAGCAAACCTCCCTTCCATTTCCCATTCCACACTTCATACAAACCAAAAATAGAGCTTGTTATCTTCTCTAGTTTCATCAACTTCAATTTGAAACGGGTCTGTGGGGAGCAGGACTGCTGTCTGAGGTTTGTGGTAGTTTGATTTTTTCTCCATTTGTATCTTCCCCTCTTCCCCACCTTAGCCATCATGAAAATAGGACTATCATACAAACCAAATGCGCCTTGTTTCACTTGTAATTTGAATATAATTTCGTACTTCCCTTTTGGTAGAGACTCCGTCGTTGTACCTGTTACTTCAAGCCAACACACTTTAAGTAGCTCTGCTGGTTGGACTATGCTGCATTAATATTGAAGTTCGAATAGTATAGTTGTTAAATAACCATTTAACAATAGTAATTCTCTATGTTTTCTTCGCAAAGTTTATGAAACGATCGAATGGTACAAAACTAAGTTTCTTTTCCTGCTAAAACTAGGTAAATATCGAATCTCAGACACTATAAGTTGAATTTTTCATCAACTTCATTGAAACTTCTAAGAGAAGATGTTTTCTTACCCTTTCTCAGGCACGTTCCAGTAGCGTCTGTCACTTCCCCATATGATGTTGAAGCCCCTCGGTTTAAATGTCCAGATGTTTCTATCCTGTAAACATGAAGAGGAACTCTCGTCAAGAGATAAATCTGAACTTGAATATTCCAAGTTGATTTCAACAAAATGTTCAGTTGATGATAGTCAGTATTAGGATCATAACAAAACTAATGATAGATAATAGCATTCAGAACTTTACTGCTTCTTTCAATATTTCATCAGGGTCTGCGTCGTGATGTGGTTTATTCGAAGACATCTTGAGAGGAAATCAATTGCGTTGTTGGTTTTGAGATATGGAGATGATATATTTATGGATCCTCACCAATCCTTTTATACAGCACAAAGGATGAAAGTTCTCTCACGTCATGAACATGTCAGCTTCCAACAAATGAACGTTAAAGGAAACTCGACAAAGAATAATATAAATTATATTATAAAGTTCCACTTAACAATTTAAGTTTCTAGGTGATATGTTTTTTAATATGGTATTATAGTCTTGTTGACCTTGCAGTTACAAGTTCGAATCTCACCACTAATATTCTATTTGATAAAAATCAAGTATAAAATAGTGTGGATTTGTGCAAGTTTCAAACTCAAAAATCACATGAAGAGATATATTAGAGAATAATATAAATCATATTATAGAGTCTTATCTAATAAATTAAAATTTTAAATGAGGTGTTACTTAACAAAACACAGAAGTTAAGAAGAGATTGGGATATAGCTTAGAACGGAAAAAATATCAAGTAAATGTGCATAACTTTATCGGTGAGAAAGGAACCTCAACCTTTACTTTTCTTTAATCTTTAATCGTCAGTGCTCTCTGTATGATCAAGAAAAGAATCGATCCTCTTGGTAGACAGGTATGAGCTTCAGCTTGCGTGTGTGCACACGCGAAGGCGGCGCGCCATATATGAGAAGTTCAATATCTTCAGAATAAACGTATCTGTATTATGCGCAAACAGTATAGAGTTTTCCAGCTTCCTAACCACAGAATTGAAACATTCATACAAGAGAGAGAGAGAGAGAAAATCGTATGAAAGAGATGGAAAGCAATATTGTAGACGTGGTGACAAAAGACTTGAGATCTGCATAGCACGTATACTTTTTGTAAGAGCCTGGGACAACTAGGGTTTTACTCGCTCATTTGAACCCACAAAGTGTGCTTTCCGAGTGGTAGGGTTCCTCGAACCAAAAAAAAAAGAGTTGTAACCTCATGAGCTGGATATTTCCTTTGAATCCAAATAAATCTGCCTTCCCATCTTTTCAAGTTGATTTCAGTGGACTGATAAAACTGTGAGCATATATATCAGGTTGGCATTGACAAACTATGCAATCTTATACACTTAAGAATATGGAAGCGAAGTTCGGATTTCTAAGAGAAATCAAAATTGTGGTCGGCCACTTCTGGTTATTGCTGTCAGAAAAAAAGAGAGTGCAAGAATGGATTCCAACAACTAGATATCAAAATGCTTTTGCACTTTACTTTGTAGTTGGTATGTCATTGCAACTCAATCTAAACGAACGGTTGTCTCGTAAGAATTCCACCTTTGAACACCCTCATTTGTGCCCAAAATTTTGATCACATATGCCACTTGAACAAGATTATTTGCTTTCTAATCCCATATTAAAATTAAATAATCTTTGAGTTACAGAAAAAATTATCTGATTTGAAACATTGAATCAAAGTTATTTTTTCTGTGTTAGTAAACATAAGTGCTAGTTGTTCTAGCATTAATCAAATTCATGCGCATTAGAGCTGTTGCTTCATGAACAATGACCTCACGATCAAATTAGCAGACCAGTACCCTTCCAATTTCCAAGTTGATCAACACTTCTTTCGATTTGCTTTCCTTCTATGGAGCTCACAAAGTAGATGATTGGTGTTAGAAAGTCTAACACTTCCAAAACAATCCTTTTAATGGGGTTTAGGGACTTTTAAATTATAAAATCACCGATTTTTAATAAGGAATTGAAAAAAATGAGAGATAGCTTTAAATTCTAAGAACAAGATTGTTTTTTTCTTGTTTTTGTATGATAAAGCTATGTGAGAATTAAAATCATTATTAATATTATATGACTGATATATATTCCTCATTAATGTTGTCTAAATGATATACACACACACATATGTATATGTATATGTCTTCTCTAATTCTTAGATAATAGAAATTATAAACTCTTTAATGAAATGGCTCGATAGGTGTGTGTTTATATATATATATATATATATATATATATATATATATAGTCCCTAAATTTTGTCATGTTGCTTAAATAGATAAGTTGAAGTGTCATTTTCTTATTATAACATTGATTATATATATATATATATATATATATATATATATATATATATATATATATATATATATAAAGGATACATATCACTTAAACAATATTAATATTGATAGAAATATGACATGTCTTCTAGAAGATTTTTATACACCTAGAGGCATTAAGAAATAATTATTTTTTACTCATAACATTTTTTGTTAAAGGTCAAAAAATAATAAACAAACAAAGTCTGACTCAACATTAGTCTCATACTCACTTGGACTCAAAATGATATCAAGCTCAAGAGTGATGGTTCTCACAACTTGCACGACTCATGTCTATTTAGATTCAGTTCATAGCTAAACCCATAGATGTTAAAGGTCAAAATAGTAAACAAACAAAACCATGTGGTTCAACAATAAGCTTATAACAATCACCAATCTCATAGTTAAACCTAGGGATATTGGGTTTAGCAACTTGATAGACCCATATATATTTGGGCTTAGACTGTATTTGAACCTCAAAATTTATTTGGGCTCAATGTTTGGCTAAACCCTAGAATATTGGGTTTGACAAGTCATCAAACTCATATGTATTTAGATTAGAGCGTGGCTTGACCCAATGTTATGTCAGGTATCTCATCAAACTTATATATACTTTGGTGCAATGAGTAGCTAAACTCAAGGATATTGGGTCTGATAATCCACATGTACTTGAGTTAAGCGCAAAGCTTAACTCAATGATATTGGGTCTAGTAATTTGCTAGATCCATATGCATGTGGTTTGGAACATGATTGATTTGGGTTTAGTACGTAGTTAATCTTATGAATGTTAGGTTTGGTAACATGCCAGACTCATATATACTTAGCTCAGTGGGTAGCTAACAACTCATCAAACTCATATTTACTTGAATTTAGCGCCTAACTAAATTGCAGAATGTTAAATCTTACAATACATCAAACTTGTATGTATCTAGGCTGAGCTCATTATATCTACAAGTGCTTAAAGGCTTATAGCTGAACTAAATCAAACTCATATTATATGAGCTTGATATTCTGCAAAGTTTAGGTATGTTGGGTTATCATCCTTTTTTTCCTGCTTAGGCTAAAACTGAAACTAAAACAACACCGGACCTCATGATCATATAGGTTTGAAGCTACTTTGAAACATTCTGATGCTACCCCAGGAATTTCCTTTGTCTCCTCTCCTAACTTTGATTGGTTTATTTTCAACCATCGGCATCCTCCCTTTTTTTTTTTTGCTGTCTTGGCCATCGTCAAAACAGGTGTATCAGTCCAAGAAAAGGCATTGTTTTTCATAGATAACTTGAATTTAATTTCAGACTTTTTCACTTTTGTATCATGATGATCTGAGCCTGTTACTTCATAGAAGAGGACTGCCACTAACAAATTCAGGACTTCCAAAGTCTCAGGTTAATTTATATTGAGACAGGTTCGGCAGTTTAATTAAAGATGAGGGAGAGTTATCCATTTTAGTGGACTTCGCTCATAATTTCTGGAAAACCATGGACGTTTTAATGATGTTACAGCTTTTTTTCTTGGATTCATAAAAATATTTCACCAAAACAAAAAAGATTTCGGATACATTTAGCCAGAACTCATCTAGGATAGTACAAGAGTGATTAATCTGGCATTTCTTCAACTACAGCCTCGTGAATTAGTAAACCTCCCTTCCACCCTCCAGTCCACAATTCATATAATCCGAAGTTGAGTATGGTATCTTCAGCATTTGACGGAACTTCAAACCGAAGCTTGCCGAAAGGAACTTCCATTTCTGTATTTTCCTCCACATCTGCCAAATCGATTCTTGCCCATTTGGCCCTTCCTTTCTTCCCCACCTTAGCCATCATGAAAGCAGGAGCTTCTCCCCAACCAAATTTGTTTTCTGTCAAGGATATTTTGAAGCTCAGTGCATAACGAGCCCCTTTCGATAGGGGTTCTGGGCTTGAGCCTTTTACTTCAAGCCAGCATACCTGAAGCAACTCTGCAGGGCCATCCGTCCTGTAATTTATGTTTAAGAATTGTGCATCAAATGTGGCCTATGTCAGAAATTCCTGTAAGTTGTGAGGTGAGAACTAAGATATGATTTATATTATTCTCTAACGATAGTAAATATCTGTGTTTTCTTAGCAAAGTTTATGTAACGGTCGAATGGTACAAAACTAAGTTTCTTTCGTGCTAAAACTAGGTAAATATGGAGTCTCAGACACTACAAGTTGAATTTTCCATCAACTTCAATGAAACTTCTAAGAGAAGATGTTTTCTTACCCTTTCTCAGGAATGTTCCAGTAGCTTTTGTCACTGCTCCATGTGATGCTGAAGCCCCTCGGTTTGAATTTCCAGCTTTTGCTATCCTGTAAACATGAAGAGGAACTCTCGTCAGGAAATAAATGTCAACTTGAATGTTCCAAGTTGATTTCAACAAAATGTTCAGTTGATGTTAGTCAGTAGTAGGATCATAACAAAACTAATGAGAGATAATAGCATTCATAACTTTTCTATTTTCAATATTTCATCAGGTTCTGCCTCGTGATCTGATTCTTTCGAAGACATCTTGTGAGGAAATCAATTGTGTTGTTGGTTTTGAGAGATGGAGATGATATATTTATGGATCCTCACCGATCCTTTTATACAGCACGAAGGATGAAAGTTCTCTCACGTCATGGATATGTCAGCTTCCAACAGATGAACATTAAAAGAAACTCAACCACACAAGGAAGAAGAAGAGATTGGAATATAGCTTAAGACGGAAGAAAGATCAAGTAAATGTGCAAAAAGGGGAAAGACAAATTCGAAATAGCTTTGAAACGAAGGAATCATGTAAAATGTGGTCGACTTTATCAGAAAGAATATTTTTAAAATATTTTTGGTATCTCATTGGTGGTCCATCTGTGGGGAAGAAAGGAATTGATCCAGTTTGCTAAGAGATAACAATATTCTTTTTTAAAAATAAAAATTAAAAAATATATATGTAATGCCACCAATATATGATCATAGAATCACATTGCCACCAAGAGAAAAATGAACTGTGAAGGAAAAAGGGGGAATTTTGCTTTACTTGCTATTCCATAAGCTAGATGCATCCTGTTAAATGATTTTTTAAATGGCAGTATCATGGTTTTAAATATATCTTAATCTGAAAATTAAAAACATGCATATTGTAAATAATTTGTCTCAAATTTTTTTTAAAATAATTATTAAAATTATACATCTTTTATTTTTTAAAATTTATTCATAACATCATCGCATCAGAACAATCCAAAAACATTAAAATAAATTAAGTTGAAGCCAAAAAATAATTTCTTAAAAAACAATTTAACTAAAAAAACAAATATTATCAATGGATTTCTTTCTTATGGGGGTGGCATTATAAGTTGCTTTGTTTTCTACCTTCAGCTTTCATAGCAATACTATTAAGTTCTTTCGTTACAAGTATAGTTTTGAAACTTGAAATGAAATGTTGCAGAAGCTCAAATCTTGACAGCAGAAATTCCATTGCAACAGCAGCTTTAAGAACTGAGTAAAACCTGCCTACCAAATTGCATAAATTAACTATCTTGACATGATCCATCTGCTTCAATTGCATTAGCAACTACAATGTTGGTTTCATCTTATATAACAGTTCTACAATTACATTTATAAGCTGATATTACTAGATGCTACGACATATTTTCCTACAACATTTGTGAGCATTACTTCTGATGACAAGGTATGGTCCTAAGCTTCACAATCTGAATCTTTACATTCAAAATCTTGAAAAGAGATCACCATCACAGGAAAAATCTTCATCCCTCGGGATCAGTGAAATGAACGGGACTATCTAGTTCACCCATGCTTGCAGAAGCAAAAGATTCAACTGATTCTATTGATGAAAGGGAAGAAGCGGTGTCATCGGAGTCTGAGACTATCTCGTCGTGTAGGATAATATGGTCCTCATCAATCTCAGATGCATCTGACCCAGATGTTCCTAACAGAAGTTTATTGATGGCTGTCTTTGCAGTTTCAACAAACCATTCATCCTCAGGTAGGGCACTGTGCAGAAAAAAGTTGGAAAAATCAGATGCCAGTAAGAAAAGCAGTATTCAGTGAAAATGAACTGGGAGTACCTTTGTGGGTCTATGCCTCTAGCTGAGAAGGTCCTGATTGCTCGAGCAATTATAGCCGATGCAATCTGGTGCGATGTCGAGATGGGTAACCAGCAAAACAGGCAATTTCAACAGTGAAATGCATGTCAAGTATCAACTGCGAAAACAAATTCAAGTAGTTTTGAATACAGAGTAGATGAAGAGCAGTAAACAAGGAGATCAAATCAACCTAGTTAATGGACTAAATCACTGACTCATTGGTTCACATCTCAATTAATCAACTTTTTAGCTTCCAGTCTTCACAACACTCAATTAATCCTGCAATCTTAACTTGTGATATAGAAGGAAGATTATTCCTTACAGAAGTTATGTATCAAAGAACAAGCTTGGGTCGAGGGGATAGTAGAAAGATTATCCTTTGCCGAAAATAATTTTCTAATAACTGGGAAAGAACAGGTAATGCATTATGATGACCCACACAAAACAAAAATTAATAATTCCTGAAACAAAGCAAAAAAACTGCATCTGAAAATGCATAGGAAAAAGACACCACCACCGCAGAATCCTCCCAGAGGTAATAACAAAATACCTGCTGCAAGCCAAGTGGTTTAAGCGGAACTGATTCATCCTCAAACACATCCCAGAATTCCTGCTCCTCAGACAGCCACATCACAACAGTCTCTGTTAGCCTAGCAAGTAAAATTTTCTGTATTTTCTCTCTCCCAAGCAACACGTCTCCAGCCACAATTGCTAATTGCTGAAGCTTAGCAAATAAGGCCTGCAGTAAAACATATCTTCAGTACCAAAAGTACACTGGTGCAACAATTCATATTAAGCCCAATTTCTGCATGGTGGCTCGAGTGAGAGAAGGGGGTCAGATTCAAGATCCTTGGCCTGGTTATGGATTTCTTGAGAGCATGTTTTAGGTTGAATAGAAAGTATTTTAAAGTCAGATCAAAGCATCCACACAATTTGATACTCTTCAAAAAGTTAAAAACAATAGATCACAAAGAACTCGCATACAGTGCTAAAGAGCATGGAGATTTGAGTTTTCTTCAAGACACCAATACGAGGTGTGCTTTATTTAATGAGAAATTCAATTCGAGATCTGAGATCTAATGAGTATATCATTATCGATTCCATCCAATATCTTGGAATGTGAATAAGTTTGGCAGTGGATATGACAGGTTGATATTCAATATTTAAAACTAACAAACTTGCCTTTAGAAAAGAAATGGAAACAGTTCAAAAGAAAAGAAATGGAGATAGTGTAAAAGTCAGTATGAATGTGATCACAATGACAGACGAATCGGATTTGTGAAGTGGTCTAAAGTTACAAGAATTACAAGAAATACTGAAGTTCAGATAATCCATACACTTCCACGAGTAACATAATAGACCTGGAGGGCATCAGTAATAGGAGAAGAAGGATGACCTGAAATGGCAATGACGGAAGAGGATCAGGGTCCCAATACAAATCCTCCCCTTCCCCATTTAAATAAATTAGTGCGTTTAATCGTGTTTTTTCCTTCTCTAGAATAGATGAAGCTCAAAACATATTGCCGACAGAAGTGATCTCTAAGCTTGTCAAACGAATGCTGAAGGTTGCGCTTCCATTCCTTCAGTTCTGGAGTAATGCTTGCATTAGGCACAGTATTTTCACTTTCCAAGTCCTTGCTATCATTTTTTAGACTCCAAACTTTCATTACAGCAAGTGGTAAAGAGTTCATCCAGAATAGTAAATGCTAATCCCAAAAGTGCAAGCTGCTCTGAATCAGTTTCAGCTCTGAAGTGTATAACCTCCTTCAGCTCTGTGAGATTGTCATCATCGGAGGGGCCCGGTAGGGACTTAAATAGCATATCCATGTATTTATCAAACAGCTGTGAAATTCTTGTCAATACATTTGCTCCATAATGCAAGACAGCCATGGGCGTTAGCTGTGACAATATATCCTGTAAAAATTATTTGAACCAAACAATTCTATGAAATGATCATTGGATCATCATAAAATACTAGACTAGCAGATCAATATGAAAACTTCAAACTGAAAACATTATGAACCAAGAGAGTATCATACATACATCCTAAAATGCATATGTATGTGTGCAGACATATTCACAGCACTAGAACACAAGGTCTATAGATGCTTGTATGAAACTTGAAGTAGCTGTGTAAAATCAAGTGGCCAAGAATCATCAAATTAGTTATGCAGTGAAATTGCTGACTTGAATGTGATTATTTCCTAGCAAGGCATTATAAATGAACACATTGCTTATGCTGATTTGAGTATAGGTAAGGGATTTTTCATTCAGAATAACAGAAGAGAACCAGCTTACTTCAACGATGCCCATGAATTTCATTCCACTATCAACAAGCACACTGTCTGATGAAGTTGCAAAAGCAGATAATGGAGACATAGAACGAGGTGACAAGAGTGAGCTCTCATCCATTTCTGCCACATCCAGAGCTTCCCTTCTGGCCCGTCTAAAATTCAACTCTAACACTTCTTCAATGTACGGTCGTAATAGGACCAAAAGCAATTTTGACAGTTTCAGACCTTGTGATTCCAGCATTGAGCAGTATGTAAGACTAGCCTGAACACAATTGCTAGCTGCACCCAAAGCAAAAACTGTTTCAGAAGAGGGTGCATTATTCTTAACCAACCGTACAAGGTATTCGATTTCCCACTCTGCCCACTGAACAAGCCTATTGGTATATACAGGATTATCACCAAATATTGAACCAGATTCTTTTGTTGTCACCGAAATTATTGAAAACATAAGCCTGGATAGTGTAGCTGGAAATGTTTTGGGATACAGAGGACATGAAGGAAGGAAAACCTCAATACTCTTTTGGAGGCGGGACCCATATGATTTTAGCAGTTGTTGATGCGCCAAAGGACCTTTCCCAAGCTTGATCAATGAAGATAAAGCTTTCTTTAGTTCCAGAATGCCAACCGAAGGCTGTTCAGTAATCTCATTCAGTTGATCCTCAAGCATTGACTTTCTCTTCAAAAACGCTGATCTATATGATGCTTCCATGGATGAGGTATCTCCAGGACCTTTCAGCTCAGGACAGTTTTTCTCTTCAGCTTCCAAAGCTTCGATTGCTTCTTCCACTTTATGTTCAGCCAAGAGAAGATCAATATTCTCCAAGAATAGTGCTTTCCGAATATCTGTGTCACTTGGCAAGGAACTTTGAAGTTCATCAACTTGAAGATCTTGCTGAGAATCACCGATGTCACCATTAGCAGAGTTGTACTCTTCCAGTTCACGGCAAACCCCAGTCATCAAATCCTGCACAAGAATCCGTTGAGCAGAGATATGCTTTCTCAACTCAATCAACTCATGCTCCATTTCCACTACTTCTTCAGACATTCTACAAATATCATAAAACAACATTTAGGAAATGAGATTAGGAACTCGAGGCAATTTACAGCAGGAAACTGTGAAGCAGAACTGAATTAACATTAAGCAAAGGATGCACGGAAATGTTTAGAGGAATATCTAGACATTATCGATTATGATTGTTGCAAGGGGATATTATTTATTGTAAACACTCCCATGTACTGCTATTGATTTGGATAGGCTTGTGCTTGTAGAGATAGTCCATTCAGAAGGTCACCTATCCAGACTACAAGTGTTTGGATGACCACTCATGTAAGGAAGAGGCAAAACAAATAAGCTAGTTCTAGTATTTCAGTACATGCAATCCAAATTATCGACTGCAAGCGCAAATTCTTCTGGAATTCAGAATAAATCTTAAATGGAGGAAGCGCTTAAAATCTAGAAGCGGAGGAAGCAATATCCTGCAGAAAGTATGAGAGAACAAGTTTCTTTAAATTGCTTGCAATCATTTCCTTGAAGAGCTTGATATGGCAATGTAACTCTAAGTCTCAGAATAAAAAATCATCCAGGCTAGCTTTCTAAGATCAAACATAACACATGGAATTTATTACCTCAAGAAAGCTAGGTACTTTGTTTGCATATTGCCACATAGATTCTCCACTGCATCCTTCAAATCAATGAGTTCACAACAAACTTTTCTGATTCCCTGCAGTGACAAAGTTACTTAAGTTACTGAAAAAATTATGGGGCTATCTTAACACAGTAACATTCTTAAAATCAACGCAAAAGGATGACATTGAAGAAAACCGTTTTGAATGCCCATGATCAACATAAGAAGCTCCAACCTATCAAAATCTAGATTTATTGTACGCCCAATGAAGGGAAAGATGTTACTAATACATCTAAACATTGCAATTACAAAAATATATTTCAATGGGCTTAAGAATTTTGAATCAAACAACTTGGGCCAGCATGAAGCACCAATAAACACACTTTTGCACAGTATGAAAGAAACCCAGATGACAAAATCAGCCCTTGACACAAATTGAGCTCAAAATAAGAAAACCCGACATTCAAAAATCAAATCTTTTCTCATAGAGTCAACAGAGAGATACAATTATTTTCAAAATTTAAAGACCAATATTTGAACCATTTCAGCTTAAATAAGAGGGGGGAGCATTTGGAAGAAGAAAACAAACCTTCTCAGTGTGGGATTGATACAAAGAGTCGATCTCGGACTGAGGAGTTATGCTTTCTATAAAAGGGAAATCTTCTTCTTCTTCACTGCTCTCCATTTCTCGCTGCCTTCGTGCTTTCTTGCAAGGCTCCTCTTCTTCTTTTGAAATCTTCAGTTATGCTTAGCTAAAAAATCAAAATAGAAAGAAAGTGGTGGCAATGTGGGGGCCACCTACAAGACAAGATGGCTTGTTACTTTGGTACTTGAGCTCTCGTGATACTGTTTGCTTCTTTTTTTTTTTTATTTAATTGTAAGAATAGTAGTTATTAAGCTCGGTTTTGTCTAATTAAATTTACATAATACCATAAAATAATCAATTAAGGTCTGCGTCAAACAGAATTTTTATACTTGAATAACAGTTTTTTTTTGCATTTATAAATATATATTTTAATTTTAAAAAATATTAAATTAATAAACTTTTTACAATTTTAATATCCTAATATTAATATTAAAAAAATTCATTTTAATATATTAAGAAAATACTTTTAAAAAACATCATACACTATAATATCACACACAATGGTAATTATAAAATATTCTACTATGACTTTCTCTAAAATATATTTGTACACAATATTTAAGAGTGTTTATTTTTTTTCATTAAAAAAGTGCTTTCTAAATTTATTTTTTTATGATTTTATATAATAAAAAATAAAAAAAATATTTAGAAAAACAGTAATTACCCGGGAGATGAAGCTTTAAGTAATAAAATGTTTAATTAGGTTCCCATGTTCATCTTCGATTTAAATTCAATAAAATGTTATAAAAAATCCAAATTGTCATGGCAGTGTAATAACAGCCTAATTTTATTATATGAACAATGAGAATATCTTTATTTTAAAAAATATATATATATATATATGGTAAGAGAAGTGAACTCGAGAATTAAAGTTGATAATAGTTTTTGTGAATGTCCAACGAAAAGAATGGAATACATTATTTGTATATTTACGTGAAAGATGAAAACGTCAAGCCGTCTTAGCTCAGCTGGTAGAGCGCATGGCTTTTAACCATGTGGTCGTGGGTTCGATTCCCACAGACGGCGATTCTTTTAATGCGCCCAAAGGTTTTTGGATCTTTGTTTGGCATTTGGAAGAAATATACAGAAGTGGGACCGAGAGGGTATTTGACAGTTTAATTTATTTTATTTTTTTTGAAACATATAAAGAAAATTAAAAAAATTAATTAATTTTTGACTATCAAAATGGTTCAACTTAAAAATAATCTAAAGTAAAAGAAATCAAATTTATTCTTAAAAAAATTATTCAACCTCAATTCTAAATATTCTTTTAAATCAAACTTGTACAATAATTTTATATGCTGTCTTGCATAACTTAAGTCAGATAATGTTTTTTAATAAAATAGTTTCCATTTAAAAAAATACTTTTAAAGAAAACAATGTTGTTTTGAAAACAAGAAAACTATGTCTCATTTGGATTTTGATGGGGTCATAGGTTTACCCATGGTATTAATTAGATTTGTTTTATTTGGATTTCATGGGTTATAGATTGATTTAATATATTTTTAAAGCATTTTTAAAAAATAAAATAATTATTTTTTCTAACTAGAGTTTTCAGTGTTTTTATATTATTTTGATATGTTTTTGTCAAAAATATTTTTTTTAAATAATGAAATATTATTTTGAAAGTCACAATGAGAAACAAACTTAATCACACTCTCATACAACTGTAATGGTTGTTTTTTCAAAGTAATTTTTGTTCAGAAATGCATGAATTAAAAAAATATTTGTGACATCAAAATACCAAATTAATCTAAACACACTAAAAAAACATTAATTTGAAGCAAATTTTAAAAAAATAATCATGAATCACATTTTTTACGGTAAGAACTAATAGTTCCAGGATTAGATTAACTAGGTTTTATCAAGTCAATTGTTTATCTAATTTAAATAAAATTCAACCCAAGTTAAATACCGAATCTTGAATTTCAAGTAAACCACACCATGTTTAACAATGATGCATACCATACCAAATATAATAATATTTTGTATTTTATATGCTAATTTCCTTCATTTAATATCAAATAGATTCAACTAATCTATTTGTATTTTCATAAAAGTATATTAGATTCACATATGTCCTTATAATTATTCATTAATTATAGATAGTTATACAACTGAAAACACACTAACTTCAATTCATATTATTTATTAATTATTTTAATATATTAATATTAAAAATAAATAAAAAATATTTTATTTTCACGATCACAGCTCCAAAAATAAAAAAACAAGTCAGACAATACCTTAAGTCCAAATAGTTATAAAAAATAAATTACACATATTTCCTTTCTTCGCTAATTATTATTTTCCAGCATAATTATGATCATGTATTTCCCCAGCATCATGATGTACTATCCGCCCATGCCTCCCCGAAAATGGATAAGGCTTTGGTATTGCTGGACTGCTTCCGGCCATCCCTTCACGTTCCCCACCACCACCCCTCATCAGCAGTTATCTCTTCAACTTCTCCATTATCTCCTCCTTCACCAACAAGAAGGGCTCTATCTTTGTCCATCATTTCCTTATCCACAGTGTTTTCTATTCCTACCTTCTCATGTCCTGCTGCCGCCGCCGCTGCTTCAATTGCTGACTTCTCGGACCTCCCAGATTCCGGCGGTGTCAAGGCCTTGGACCTCCGAATTGGTTCCGGTTCAGTTCCTGACGAGGGAGACCAGGTATTCTGCTCTCCCATAACTTCTGATAATCAAATCAATACTTATAATTAACTCCATTGATTCAAATATATGGAGGTTGCAATACATTACTATGGAAGGTTGGCAGCAAAACAAGGGTGGAGGTTTGATTCAACATATGATCACAAAGACAGTACTGGAGAACCTGTTCCTTTTGTTTTCACACTTGGTTCTGGGAAGGTAAGTTAGTATTAATTAGAGAATCAAATCTAGAGGTAGATTAATCTTGTACTGCTAATTACATGCCGGCATGGCATGGCAGGTCATTGCTGGGATTGAAACAGCTGTGAGATCAATGAAAGTTGGTGGGGTTCGTCGAGTCATCATTCCACCTTCACAGGGTTACCAGAATACGACTCAAGAACCTTTACCTCCCAATGTATGGTTTTCTTATTGAACCTTTCTATTTCTTTCTCCTCTCTTAGGTTATCTATAATTCGTTGCAGTGCTATTATGGCCATGTATGTACGGATGTTTCCTTGGTTATTCTATATGAAGCAATTTGTCTCGGAGCAGTTTTCCAAGATACTGGAACAAGGATGAATAATGCCCAGAACACTTCAAATGTTATCCATTCATTTCATGTGACCATCCATTTGGTGAAAAATAGGTTCAGGAAAGTCTAGTATGGCCATGTCCAGGGGACTCTGCCTCTGAAATCCTGAATCAGTTTATCTACTAGGGCTCAAGATTTTCATAGAAAAGTACACTGAAGTTCTCAAGACATCATTGCAGCAAAACCACGAATCAGTGTCTGATAAGTTTGTGTATGAAGTCAGAAGCAATAACTTAATCATTTGGCAAAATGTACTGCTTTTTGCCCTTTTCTTTTATCATTTAAAGGGATTGGGATGTCTTAACATTAATTCATCCGTACTTCCCAAGTTAAAATGGTTTGATCAGATTGGAGTGTTGGCATGGAAAGACAAACAACAATGAATTTAGCAAATCTATTGCATAAGCAAATAGAATACTAGTCGATCGCTAGAGCCTGCATTGCATAAAGACTATGCTTCATTTTCTGTCTTTTTCCTATAACATTTGGTGGGGCTATTTCTTGTGGGTGGAAGAGTTTTCAACTCTTATTGTTCACTCTAGTAAAGACACCTCTTTCGGACAAGACTTTCGGATATTAGGAAAACAAGAGGCGTGACGTGATGACAAAGAGTTTGAGATCTGTATAAGAAATCTTGAGTTCAAGTCAAGGCGTGCACCTCTTGTAAGAGTCTGGGACAGTCGGGATTTTATTCGCTCACCTAGACCCACAAAGCACGCTTTCTAGAGGGTGGATTTTCCTCAAATCCAAAAAAAAGGATCCTTGCTGTAGAATTGTGTAGATTCGATATGTTGTCTGAGTTGTGGCCTTAATTTTCTTAGATACACATCTGGATTCTCACTTATACCCTGTTATTCTTAGCAGTTTTTCGACAGGCAGAGGCTGTTTACTACCATTTTCAATCCAACACGTCTTGCCAATGGAGAAGGCTCAACATTGGGAACTCTTATATTCGACATTGAGCTTGTCAGCCTGAGGAATCAGTGAAGCAAATATCTTGAATCGAAAAGACACCACTTACATGTTCTTAAGTAAGCTATTTGAATTCAACCATTTACAACCAATCAAGATTTTATTACACATTACGGATAAATACCTGCAATATTTCATTTTAAATCTTGCTTATCGATGCTTGTATACTGCAGAAGATTCTTGCAAATAAGATGGACAGAAATTAATAGTGTGACTGGAATTTTACTTCAATAACTCTACACTGCCAATAGTCTCTTTGGATAACATCCCATAGATGAGCTTGCTGCCAGTTGCAGCGTTATTCTATACCACCTATTTTTGAGATCTGAGTCCATGGAGTGAAATAATATTATAGTTTCCAAATTACAACTGCAGCTGCGCTGAAATGGCTGTGGTCAGCTTGACAGGCAAGGCACCATTGGAGAAGCAGAGATGGCGGTTCCCTTGGCATTATTGCAGGAGGCGCGTATTTGTTTTCCAGGATTAGAGGAGATAATATTAACGTTGTCCATTACAATGTTTGTGCAAGCCGCTTTGCCAGCACAATCCAAAGTGATTGCTACCTCGTCAGCTGAAGATCCATGCACATTGCGGTATGTAACATCACTGATTTTTATTCCTGGGCCACCCCTGATGCCATTAGGATTGTACTGCTGGTCAATAATAATAGGGTTTTCAGAGTTTACGAACGTGATGTCCTCAAAAGTGATCTTCCTGACGTATCCTGATCCACCCTGGAGGGAAAAAAAAACCAAAAAATGTTCAGGGTTTGCTCAAACGAAGTGTAGTAACATGAAATTCTCGGTTGTTTCCATGGTTACCTCCCATGTCTTGATTCTTACACCATTCCGAGTTCCTTTCAAGGCACAGCTTTTAACATGGACCTCTTCTACTGTTTCATAGGCTCCATCTTTTCCTAGACTTCCAATGCTGGACACAGTTAAAAATAAAAATAAAAACTGATTGTTTAAAGAAGGTAAACACAACCCAGTCAAACCCTAGTGGTGAAGTGTTCAAGTTTGTCGACAAACCTTATACCATGGCCTGGTCCACATTTGACACCAGTAACATTAATGTAAGTGGAAAAACCATTGATGGCAATGCAGTCATCACCTATTTGAACGAACCAAATCAACAAATATAAGCAAACTAATCGATAATCAACGAAGATCCAGCAACATAGAGAAAAGGGAAAATCTCAGAAAGTTGAATCACCAGTTCCTATAAAAGAATCTTGGATATTGACATGGTTAGATCCAGAGATATCAATTCCGTCAGTGTTCGGGCTCTCATCCGGTGCGAGGATTTGCAGATTGGAGAGTTGGACATCATCGCATGCATTTATGCTTATGTGACCTCTCTGGCTGTTGACATGGTGCAAGTTACTCAGTCGGAGACCATTGCACTTGTTGAAATGGAGAGCCTGCAATCATTCATCACTTACAGAATCAGAAAACTATAAAAGGATTCACTGAATGTCTTAAGGATGAAGAACATCAATCGACCAATCAATCTTACCTGGCGACGATTCGAGCAGGCACTATCATTATCCTGAAGAGAATTGTCGTGGTTAATATTCTTATTCAAATGAGTAACAGGCCAAGAAACATAACTTAGAAGGAATTAGCTGAGCTTTTTTATCAGTAAGTAGACATACACTGCAAGCTTTCCACCAAGCCTGTCCCTGTCCGTCAAATTTCCCCCCTCCATCAACCATAAGACCAAAAACGGCTGTGAATCCAATCCAATTTTCATAATCATCATCGCCATCCCATGAATCAAAGCTGTCTGGTGCAACAATTGTACCTTCCATCTACAATCAGAGAAAACAATGCTGAATTTTTTCAACGACCCAGTTTGTAAATGATTGAATACAAGAAAACACTCGATGAAAACGTACCAAAACATGAGGGTTCTTGGACATGCAAGGGCCGCTGAATGTGACAGACTTCAGCAAGAACGTATTCCCTGCTGGTACCACAAGGGTCGGCGTTTCTTCACTTGCTTGACAGAAATCTCCCCATGCTTTTTGGAAAGCCTTAATTTCAAGTACATTTTCAATGCTTAAATGTCTAGTTTTCTCCGCAAACAAGTAATCAAAGCTTAGAGAAAATAACAAAAGCTCAAACACATTTACGTAGAGCTCTAAGGTTCAGTCAAGAAGGTTTGATCCCACTTTCGATTTTTCAAGTTCCAATCTTGAATTTAACATTCATGAGAATTTCATTTAATGTAAAACAAAACTCCCATGCACAAGAACACATTAAACCTAATAAAAAGAATAAAGCAGGATCATGTACCGGTGTAGCATCGATTTTGCCACTTCCATCAGCACCATAGTCGAGCACATTAAACCTCCGTCCAGTAGCCTCAGATAACAGACGGCATGAGCAAAAGGAAACCATCCACAGGAAGAACAGTATCACGGTAACTAGGCACTTCATTGTATCCAAAAATAAATAAATTATATGTTAATTTCTATGAAGCACAAAAAGATATCAAAAATGAAATGATTACGATACTAGAGGGAAAGGGGTATAAATAGGATCATCAGCATTGCCACTAATGGCAGGAGCTTTGAATGATATTAATGGGGATAAAAATAATTTTCTTAAATATTTTCTTTTTACCAAACGTAGAAGATTTTTAGTTTCGAGTAAGTTCTGTAAATTCCCATGATTCACTCTCTGCCTGAGTTTACGACAATGATTATGCCATGAAAATGTCAATTAGCAAAGTCAACGTTTTTAATTATAATTTGATTGAGATTAGTTTACGGATAAAATAATTAAGCACGCTTGTATATACCATATATGTATGTGGAATCATCCTACAATTTAGAGAGCTGTTTTAATTTTATGATTTTTTTTTAAAATAGATTGTTAGGGTTCTTATTATTACCTTTTGAGCTTGAAGGGGGGAAACTCGTTGTTATTAAATTTGGTCCGACTCGACAAATCAATTTAGTGACTCATCGATTTAACTGAGCTTGAGTTTTATATTGAATTAGGTGAAAGTTGACTAAATTAAATTCGATCAAACCAATGAATTAACTTATGATCCTATTAAAACTTATATGTGATCCTGTTTGATTTCTTAAAAAACATTCAAAACAAAATTATTGTAGCTTTTTTTTTAAAATATATATTTTTATTGATTTAGATCTATTAGATTAATTTACTGATTGATTGGAGTTTTAAAGTAATGAAGAACTCTATTTATTTATTTATTTTTACAAAATAAAGCGAATCTAAATCTTTGTTTCTACTAAGCTTTCTGGATTTTGCTGCATAAAACTTTTACTTTTTTATATATATTTAATAAAACATTGAAACTTCACCCACTATAGAATAGCTTCTTGCCCTCCTTTTGACGTCAAAAGAGAGTTTTTTTTCTTTTCTTTTATACCCAGTGCATTTCAAAAGTATTTTAAAAAATATATATATATTTTTTTATTTTTTATTTTTTATTTTAAATTAAAAAAATTAATATTTTTAGATCATTTTCATGTACTAATATTAAAAGTAATTTTTTAAAAATTAAAAAATATTATTTTAATATATTTTTAAACAAAAAATATTTTAAAAAACAATTATAATCACATTCATTGAGAGTCACGTATTTCCTCATCAATAATTTGATCATCATGGTACGTGATCAACTAGATGTGTTTCGAAAATGATTATATTTGGTAAATATAAACATGAATGATTATGTTCATCAATTGACAACTAATACAATTCTCAATACAGAGATTACAATTCCATAAACATTCAAACTCCAAAAACCTAAAAGGCGTGGGGTGAAAGCCTCGAATTATTATTATTATAAAAAAAAACGTTGGTATTTATGGAAGCAACGAACAAATTGGGTTTTATAAGTACTATATTTCATAATTTATTTTTTATAAATTTATCTTTATCCTATACTCAGGAAATGAGTTTTGTTCGTAACTCGTGTTAATTCAAATTATTTTTTTAATTATATTTTTCTCAATTTCATCCTTAAACATTTGGTTAATTGAGAATTGAGATTTATAATTATTAATTTTTTTTTATTTTTTTTACAAGGTTATTACGTCTCATGATATGAGGCACAACTTTTATAGGCTA
Source organism: Salix viminalis (assembly GCA_029228465.1). Lineage (NCBI taxonomy): Eukaryota > Viridiplantae > Streptophyta > Magnoliopsida > Malpighiales > Salicaceae > Salix > Salix viminalis. Next base: position 271,751 of record CM055437.1, read on the forward strand.
TTCAACTTAACTTGAGTATTTTTGGTCATATATATTTTTATTTTATTTTATTTTTTAATATAAGGTTGATTGAGAAGTGAAAGTTATAAGTTTTTTCAACTTAATTCCTTGAACTAGATTTGTTAAGTTAACCTGAGTTGATTTAAAATATATTTTTGTCTTTTTTTAAAGTGTTTTTCAATTTAATCTAAGACCTTTTAGTATATGTTAATAATTTATTTTGCTTCGATTTTTATGATATTACTCTATCTTATAACTAATTCACAAGTTTAGCCGGTTGACTCGTGTGGTTTATATGTTATTTTTTTAATTTCATCCCTTGATATTGAGTTAATTGAGAATTGATTTTGATAATTATTTTAAATGTTTTTAATAGGGTTATCAAGATCTCATGCCAGGATAACAATCTTGAAAGTTTAACCCGAGTTGATTTAATATATTGTCATTTCAATGTATATATTTTTAAAAAATATTATCTTGATTTTTTGGAATCAAACTATATTTTTATAGATCATCCTAGTTTTTTTTTTTTTTTTTAACGTTCCAAGTTGATCAAGTTACATCATGTTAATCCCTTTATAATTTAATTTATTTTTGTAAAAAACATATCAACAAGAACTGAATATCATTTTCAATTATTTTTTTTTTAATTTGATTCACAACAGAACATAGCATATTGAAAGTTTAATCAACACAATTGTGATGCTCTTTTGTGCACTTTACAAATCCTACGTAATAGTTTCAAAAAATTCATTTACATATAAAAAAAATTGATTGAATGAATATATATATAAATATATGTTGAATTAAATAAGTGAATTTGAAAAAAAAATATTATGTAAAATTTGCATTGATAAAAATTAATCTACTCTCACCACACAATTCTAAAATGGTATTAATTATATAATCTATCAAATAAAAAAAAAAAGTGTGATAGATAAAACCATTGAAGCTTGTGATATGTGACCTAACACAAGGAGGGTTACATGATCTCGAGTTGAAAGCGAGGTGCAAACGAGAAGAGTGAAAAGGAAGATAGTTGTTCTCTATTCCCTTTCTTCTTATTTTTCAATCATTAATTATATAACCTATCCAATTAATTAATATCATCAATTATATATTCTTGACCTAATTCTGAGAATAAAATTCCTTGAAGCACTAGTGATTTTAAATTAACTAATTTTCTTTTAAATTGACCTATTATAAACAAAAACTACCAAAAACTTGTAAAAAAAGAAGCAAATAAGGTCATGTTTAGCATTAAGTTTTAAAAGTATTTTTTTTATATATAAATTTAAATCAAAAATAATTTTAAAAAAATATTTTTAATATAATTTTAAATTAAAAACAAACTCTAAAACAATCAATTGCAGGCAACAGCAAATGGTCCTTTCTTATTGTCTGTTGATTCATCGTCATTTCGAGGTGGCTGTTGGGGGAAAATGAAGGGATGACCTCCAAATAAATAATAAATTAAAGGGAATTTTCTGTAATTTATAATTTGTAGGTAGCACATTTATCGTAGTTAATTACAATTTTTTGTGCTAAAAAACGATAGTCATTGTCTGTATCCCTAACGCAACCAAATTCCATGAACGTCCTTCTTCTTATCTTTGGAGTACACTTACATCACTGGGATAAATTAATTATTAGATCCTGTTTGTTTTTTCGGTGAAAAATATTTTAATACAATTTTAAATAAAAAATATTTTATACACCACATGCTTACACGGACCAACATGTTTGTAATTATATGTCACTGACATGGGATAAGTGGAGTGGAGAATGTGACTTGATTCTTTGTTTTAATGTTAAATAAAACTTATTTTTTGATCACACAAGTCCAATTTGTGTCTTTAAAATTATATATATATATTTAAATCTTGATGATGCAATCAATAATTTTAACAAATCTGGTTAACTATACATAGACAAACATTATTCACATATATAACCATATATCATTAACAACAGCAACAATAAAAAGTTCAAAAACATAAAAGAATTTAAAAAAACTTATTTTCATTGTATAGGCAAATAAATTATGCCAATATAATTATAAAAAATAATAAAACAAGTTGTTTCAACATGAAAATAAATTCTCAATATTTTTCTACTAGCAACATAATTTAATATTATGTGACTGTTTGAGAGTGTCATTAATGTTATTTTAAAAACATTGTTTAAAAAACATTAAAATAATTTAAAAAAAACATTTTTGACATTAACATATGAAAATGATATAAAAACACCAGATTTTTTTCTTTCAAAAACACTTTTAAAACGCAATGTCAAACATAACCTAAGTCTTGATAATATATATATATATAACACAAACACTCACATTATTATATTTTGTGCATGTTTGAGAGTGTGGTTGAAGTTGCTTTTGAAAGTATTTTTCATTTAGAAATACATCAAAATAATTTTTTTTAAATAATTTCTGATATCAACACACAAACATGATATGAAAACATTTAAAATAAAAAATAAAATAAAAATTCATTTTTTTTTTCAAAAAAGGCTTCCCAAACACCCCCTTAAACTTTATTTTTTCAGATTGTATTCAAATATCAAGTAAAACTATTTATATTTAAAACATTTTTATCTATTCAAATTAAATTTGAAAATACCCATCAAATTTGAGTATCATTATCATCCCTAATGATAACAATCCCATGAGATTCAATCACATAGTTTTTGGAGAAACTATAATTGGACAAAAGTGGTCTCATGTGAGTCAAAAATGAGAACAATCTCTTACAATAATTTCTCCTAATTTCCCTTCATTTTCAAACTTTGAATAATTAAATTTTCTCACATAAAAACCCATCATTGAATTAAAACCTTACTTTTCTTTTTCTCTACTCTTCCCTCTCTCCTCACCCTTTTCTCTCTCCAAAACACATCCCAATAAAACCCTCTTCTCCTTCCCGTCCTCTCTCTCTCCCCCTTGAACCAACCAACAAAGAAACAAACTACAGCAAGGAGAGAGATACCAGAAACCTCTCTCAGATCTCTCTTTTTGAAAAATCTCAAATTTTCAATTTTAAAAAATGACCCAGAAATCACTGATCTACGCGTTTGTTTCAAGAGGAACCGCGATTCTTGCTGAGTATACTGAATTTAGTGGGAATTTCAATTCCATAGCGTTTCAATGTCTCCAGAAACTTCCTGCTACTAACAACAAGTTTACTTACAACTGCGATGGTCATACTTTCAATTACCTCGTCGACAATGGGTTTAGTAAGTGTTTTTGACTTCCTTGTTTTGCTTAGTTTTTGAGGTTTATAATGAATTTTGTGTTCTGTGTTTCTGTTTTGTTAACTGGGCTATCGTCGTTTTCCTCTAGGAAAGAATTAGCAAATGGATTTGATCAGTTTTTTAAATATTTTTTAAGGGAGGTGTTGTCGATGAGACATGAATTGGATCTGTTTAATACTGTTGAGACTGTTTTTGGATGACCTGAGAGAGTTTGTTAAATCGGGTTTCAAAAACTGTTAAGATTATGGAAAACCTAAGAATTGTAATGTTCTTAAATAACATATGAAAGTAGGTTAAGGATTCTGAGTGACTTTAAGTGAGGTGCATTGCTTAACTGGGTTTCTGTTATATTGGTGTTTTTGTGGTTGTGGTTTAGAGCTGGATGCTTTGTTGTTGAATATTGACTTGAGTGTTTTTGATGTTGCAGCATATTGTGTGGTTGCGGATGAATCGGCTGGAAGACAAGTGCCTATGGCTTTTCTGGAGCGTGTCAAGGATGATTTCGTGTCAAAGTATGGCGGTGGAAAGGCTGCCACAGCCCAGGCCAACGGTCTTAACAAGGAATTTGGGTGGGTATTATGAATGGATTAAGATTGTTGAAAGACGGGTGTGGAAATATGTATTTTTTAGTATTGTTGATAGTTGATGTCAACTGTTAACTTGTTGCAGGCCGAAATTGAAGGAACATATGCAGTATTGTGCTGATCATCCTGAAGAGATAAGCAAGCTTGCGAAAGTGAAAGCTCAGGTTTCAGAAGTTAAAGGTGTCATGATGGAGAACATTGAGAAGGTAAGTGGCCTTTCGCCTGCCTGAATCCTAATCTTACGTTTTTCAAGTTATTTTTTCTTGTAGTACTAGACTGAAAGCAGACAACGTTTTCATGTTGAATCAGAAGGCTAGAATGTTAAAATGTTTAAAAGTTCATGTGTGCATCTGTGCAAGTTCACTTGTTTATGGGTGCACCCATGGGTGTGTTTTTTCGTCACTGAATGCAAGTGTAGTTCATGTTTATGATAAGTTTATTATTTTCAAATATTTTTTATTGTAATACTTTGGTCTACATCAGGAATAAATATTACCGTTTACCAAAAATATTACTGTTTACCAAAACTTTTACAAGTCACTATATATGTCATATGTGTAGATTTGTTCATGTGTACTAGTCCATGTGCCTTTTGAACATGTGGACGTGTGTTAAGCAGCGATGGTGCATCGAGGTTTATGTTTAAGCATGATGGCATTCCTGTTCTTTGGTTCAGAAGTAGCTTTTATCACTGGGTTGGTTTTTCAGCACCAGTTTATTAGAAAGATTTGAACAAAAGAGATTCGTTTTCTGTATTGATGTAGGTTTTGGACAGGGGTGAGAAAATAGAACTTCTTGTGGACAAGACCGAGAACCTTCATTCACAGGTCAGTGATTCTCTCTAATTCCTGGCATTTTTAAGGAACAGTAGGCTACTTAAGAAAGATGTTGCTACCCCAATGCTTAATGCTTTGGAAGAATGAGGGTTTGCATGAAGGAAACTCTATAATCATCTACTTGTTTCATGACAATCACATGATCTCATAGCAACATCATCTTAAAATCCTTTTTGACAAATGATTTAGATGCTTTCTCAATCTTCATTGTCTTAAAGCGACTACTAATTTCCCTTTTCTCGCGTGTCGAAATCGGTAATTATAGGCACAAGACTTTCGCAGTCAAGGGACACAAATCCGGCGAAAAATGTGGCTGCAGAACATGAAGGTTAAGCTGATTGTATTGGGAATACTGATTGCCTTGATCCTCATCATAGTCCTCTCTGTTTGCAAAGGCTTTAATTGTGGTGGAAAGTGAGAGCTGGCTATTCTTTGAAGGCTTCATAATACTGTTTCTAGAGCTTTTGTGAGTTACAAAAGCAAATACTGAATATACTGTTATGACTATGTGTGTAGCAGCAACTAGCGATTTCTTTGATATATCGTCCAAGAACTTATTTTTGAATGTGAATGAAACCCTATATGTTGTTGTCATATCATTTCAACCTTTCGTGATAATAGATAAATAGTTGGATCAGTTCCAAGATTTGTCCAAAATATTGAGTTTTCTTGTTGCCACCCTTTCTGGCTCGTTTATTCTTTTGCTTGCATACAAACTTGTTTGCTATGCACATATTAGAATTTCCCGGACATTTATTCCAATTCTCTTGCATTGCCAGAATTATTAAGGAAACTAAGTGCATGTTTGAAAGTGTGGTCAAATTGTATTTTTTGTTTAGAAATGAATCAAAATAATATTTATTTATTTATTAAGAATTATTTTTGATATTAACATATGAAAATATCTTATAACACCAAATTCTTTTAATTTAAAATAAATATAAATAAAAAAAATATTTTTTTCCGAAAACATCTTTTAAATGCACTTCCAAAAACCTCTTAAAAGGGATTGAACTTTCGCTATTGCAAATTAAACTATAAACTCATTTTTCTCTTGTGGATTGGAGCAGTTAAATTATGATTTTGCCTTCATCAACAGCTGATGAACTCTGAGGCAAGAGTAAACGCGCATGCTGGCAGGGGCATTTTTAACTTTTCCAATGAACAATAAAACGACCGCAAGGCCTATAAATTTTGACTATTATTATTTTAAAGTTGGGTCAAGTTTTTTTTTTTAATCGTTTCTATATGTTTTTTTTATTTTTTATATAAAAAAATATTATTTAATTATAAAAAGTGTTTTTGCGTGTGCAAATCTTGCGGAAAAACGTTTGTGCTTTCGTGGCTAAATTCCAGCTTTCATAATTAACTGTTTTTTCTTCTCTCTTTTTTTTTCTCCTTTATTTCAAAGCTTTCTCCGGTATATTTTCAAAGAAACTATTTAATTATTTTTTAAAATTTGATCTTTGTTTTTTTTTTTAATATTTCTATAGATTTCATTTTAAATAATTCATAAATTGAATCATTCTTTCAATTTTAACCCCTTTTGATTCTCACCCATCAAATTTGGTTTTTATTTAATTATTTTCTTAATTAAAATATCTTTATGATTGCTTCTCTTAAAATTCTATATAATTATTTTAGTTGAATTATTATTCTTTTCAATGACATCCTTTAATATTCTATTCTATTTTATTTTGAATTCTTTTTTTGTTATAACTTTCTTTTTTGATTTCATTCCTCATTATTATCCTTATGTATTTTTTTAATCACAATATTAATTAACAAAAATGATTGAATCCAAAGTTGTCAATACTATTTCGGTTGATACCTTGTTTTTTATTGGAATGAAATGTTTCGGTTTTGAAGTGTTTCAGCACGCCGTTTCGGGGTTGTATTGTTTGTTGATACTTTGTTTTTTTGATTCGAGTGAAATGTTTCGGTTTTGGAGCGTTTCGGCATGTCGTTCGGGGTTGTACTATTTATGTATATATATATATAATTAAATATATTATTTAAAAAAATTAGTTAAATTCTAAAAATAAAATTATTTAGAATTGTGTAATTTAATTTAAAAAATGAAACAATAAAATGATTTTTCTGAACAAAATTATAAACATATATAATATTACAAAAATATCATCATCAATCTCGCAAGGTCATTACATTCTCTGATTACACTGAAATTTTAACATAATATATATATTAATATGTCAAGAGATTTCTTGTAAAATTTCATCTTAATCTAACAATCGGATTAAGAGACATGAATAGTTTTGTAAAATTATTTATTATTTAAAAAAATACTATTTGACCGAAACAGAATAGACAGAATGAAACCGGTACATTTCGGCCGGTATTTGACTGAAAAATCCAAAACATGTTTTATCTCATTTTTTTAACTGATATAAAATATTTCGACCGTTTCATCCAAAACAAAACAAAACAAAATTGACAACTACAATTCCAATAAAACGAACTACCTCCTCTCAGATTTCCATTGTTTTTCCCCGCAGGGACCAATCTGGATTTTGATAGAAGATGTTTACCTCGTAATTACCATCACTGGAGTTTGGCTTCACATCTTTTAACATGTTCTTAACCCCTGTGATGGAGACCTCACCTATCTCTGCCTAATTGGAAATATACTCCAGATTATTTTTTAAAATATACTAATATATATATTTTAAATTTTTTTTAATATTAATACATGAAAATATTTAGAAATATCAATATTTTTAATTTAAAATAAAAATATAAAAAAAACTTAAATATTTTTTAATTTAGAAATATATTAAAATATCTATTTTAAATTATGTTTAATATTAATACATGAAAATATTTAGATATATCAATATATTTAATTTAAAAATAAAAAAAAAATCAAAATTATTTTTTAAACGCAATGACAAGAGTCACTTTCACTTTGTCTGCTAGATGAGGAATAACATTCAATCAGAGCCTTATTTTCGACTATAAAATCATAACACAACAAAATTAAAGCACAAGCAGAGAGTCTTGTAATTGGCGCTAACTCTGTTATATACTAAGCACAATACACAGGCTCGTCTCGATATGCATGGCAGGTTTAATGTTACAGTTGCTGTTCATAATTTTTTATTTTTTATCACTTTGCAAGAGGAACAGGTTTCAGATCCTGCCACATGCAGATGGCAAAAGAGAAATCAAAACCCTCCTTTTTGTGTCTTCTACTTTCCCGATCATAAACCTCACCCTCCCTCTCTCCACTGACAAATCGCCGCCGCGGCCGCCGCTTCTGTTCTTGTTCTCCCTAGAAATCCCCTTGAATTCATTTCCACCACCCACCAAATCAGACTTCTCCCACAAGACCACCTCCCCTTCCCTCTTCTTTTCACGCCTGTCCCCACATTTGTTATAACTATCATCAGGACACCTCGGCAACCACCTAGGAATATGCAAACCCCTGGAATCCAATTCATCCAAATCCAAAGGAATTGAATTCCTCCTCAAAGAAATCGATTTCCCTCTCGGAATAGGCCTGGCAAAAGGGATTTCATCACTGAACTCAACAAATGACTTGATATTCTTTAACACACTCGACCTCAAAAGACTCATGCCACAACTATTACAATGCAGTGTGGACCCTCCTGTGAAACCTCTTACAGAAGACATGTCATGTAATGAGTTGATGATGTCAAAGATGTTTGCTTGAGTACGGTTAGACGCAATGGAATATGATACAGCTCTTTTGGCTAGTATTTGGAGGCAGAGGGTCGCTACGTGGGTTAAGGGTTTCAAGAGCTGATCAGAGTTGTGTGGTCTTAAACCCTAGTGACTGGCAGATTTGTAAGACTGCTGTTTCTGTTATTTTTGAAGGCATAGTCTGATGGGTTTTCTGCTGCTGCTGGTTTTCGGAAGTGGGTTTTGATGGGTTTTTTGTGGGGTTTTGATTTCATGGTGATTGGATGGATGGTGTCATGGAAGAGGAGAGAAGTCTCTGCCAAGGTAACTCTATGGTCCGCAATTCATCAAGGCACCATTTTCACCAGAATCATCATTTTTTTTCAATCAAAATAACAAATACAACCATAGGTGCCATTGTATGTGATGAGAGGAAGATGGACCGCTATTTGGGAGATGGGGTCGAGGTCGATACATCTGGTGAAGACATGGGACCCATAGGTGCCATTCTATGTGATGACATTGTGTCAACAGGTGTTGGCATACCTTGACTCATATACTCTGACCTAACATAACTTTCATGATGACTCCTAAGATAATCTGTAATCGAGTCAATCTGATGTTGCATATTACTAAGAAGAGCATCTTTTTCTTTCAATTCTTCTTTCAACTCGTGAATAGTTGTGCTCGGATATTTGGACTGCACTGAGTAGGTATGTGATGATGAACTTGCACTAACCTTAGATTTTGGCATACGAGGTGCATCGTAAACTCTACCCTTGCTTACCCCCCCCGAAGCCTCACACCAAGCTCCTCCATCAAAAGAAGGATGAAGGTCTCGATTAGGTCTATATTTTTCAATCATCTCATTTCTATAATTTTCCTACAAACAGACAAGTACATGTAAAAATACATTTATTTGAATATGAAATTAAATTTTAAATATTTTTTTAAAAATAAAAGTACTTACCACCACTGTTTTGGACCTGTTATCTATGAATGTGCCGGTCTCATTCACATTCTGATGCAAAATTGAAAAGACATCATCCCATGGAAGTTCTTTCCTCCCGGCTTGTTCTTGCTATCAACATTTAAAAAAAATTAGCAACATAAATATTAAACAAATACAATTACGAGTGTTCAACAATATTAATGCTTATCATACTAGCTCAATATGATGCAAATGAAACTGAACCACCATAATGAGAACTTATTGTACCATCTGTTTGTTTCAACCGATTGTGTTTCGAAGATTCGGATCGTCTTTGGAATCCATCGGTGAACCAAACATCCTTGATCATGGTATTCCAATCTTCCTTTTGTATCCAAATAGGACCATTATTCATGCAATCGATAATATTTGTGGTGTTCATTTTTTACAGAGCTTTATTGCGAGCTCGTGCCAATTGTTGGTTCAAGGAAATCTGAGCTTTATCTTCCCAAATATTGCGAACAATTTCCATCTTCCTCAGGGAAGGCATATTTTTTCTATCAAATATATATGATAAGTAAAAAAAGTTGCAAACAACATAAAATATATATATATCATAATTTATTCATGATCATAAATATGAAAATAATTGCGTAAATTCATATAAAAAAAAGGCAATAAAGTAAGCATTACTTTCTTTTCATACCTTGAACTCTTTAAACAATTCATCCTTATACATGGAATCAACTTTTTCCCAAGAGAGACATGGCCCCTTGAAATTAGATCTCAAAATGTTTCCAATTTCACGTCCACATGATGAGTTATTAAACCTGAAATATTAAAATAACAAACGTTCATGAAACAAATAAAGACAGAAATAATAACTGTCTACCAAAAATATTAAACTTACTATGTTGTTCCATACAAACTCAGTTGTCTTTTTCTTGTCAGTGGATCGATTTCGGTGTCAAAACTCTTTCGTTTAATGCAAACATTGTTTGGAGAAGAGGTTGAACCGTTGTTTGATTGTAGACAATCTTCATTCTCTGAAGATCTCACGTTTCTACCATCTCGCTCAACTTGATCGTTAATGTCGTGCTCCTCATCATAATTATCACCAGCTACGCTCGCATACCCTTGAGTTGCCTGCAAATGTTGAAACCCATAATCTTCTTCCTGAGGAAATGTACTCTCGACTCCGGGTATATAATGATCATGTAAGTCATTAGGGTCAAGTTAGCGAGAAGTGGTTGCATTCATATTCATCCTGTATGGAGTTCGATTTGATCTGCATGCAAACCTACCACTACTGGAATCGAATATAGATCCACGTCGAGACATTCTAAAATAGTTGTATTGTCATCAATAAGCGTTTCTAAAAACTATTATTTCAATCAAAATAAGAAATTCAAGCATAATGTTAATCATCATTATCATCAATACAATCATTTCAATCAAAATAACAAATACAACCATAATGCTAATCATCATTATCATCACTCCTAATCACATCATCATCATCATCATCATCACTCCTAATCACATCATCATCACTCCTAATCACATCATCATCATCATCATTACATCCGCCTCACCTATCT
>CM055437.1:283129-349862 GCA_029228465.1 Salix viminalis
ACAATATTAAACTTTATATATATTCGATTGCATCCTTTAGGCCCAGATTCAAAATAAGTTTGACAAGAGTTGTTTAAAAGTCTATTTGGAAGTATTTTTTTTAATCGAGGGGCTCATATCTTAAGTTTGTCCGAGTATCTATTGCATGGTAATCATTCACGGGAGACTTGGACTTTTCATACATTCATGCATCATCAATCATCTTAGAATTTCCGAAATATAACAATAATTTCTTCAAATACAATTTTTTTAAATAAACAAAAATCCACTTTGCCCACCATGTGCTCTAAACTGCTGCATGGTGATATAAGACTATAGAGGTGTTATTAGACAACACTTCTTAAATACTGAACTACATCTACATTCATCAGAACTTCCTTAAGCCTCAACCATACACTCATACAACAATAGGAGTCTTAATTATCATGTGTTTCTTTATTCTTTATATCTGGTAACATTAAAACGAGAAACCTCAGTTGCCATTAAATACAGAGCTGATTCTCTATCAGCTTTCATCTTTTTCTTGGAAGTTCACTCTAACCATACTTGAATCTTAAAACTTTGAACCCTGAGGTCTATAACTTCTTAATCCAAACAAACACCAGATCACGATAAAGGCACACAGACAAATTATCAAATGCTACACCATAAAAAAGAAGATACAGCATGCATGTTGAGCATAATTCTGCCACAAGTAATCGTGGACTGTTTAGAGTGTTTTGAGATTTCAGAAATATCCACTTTGCCCAACAAGAATGATGATTAGTAGATCAATTAACCTGCAAACAACCCACAACCAGAACCCTTAACACCGTGGTTCCGGTTGTGGTTCCCGTCCCCCCCCCCCAATTTTCCACAACATAACTACTTAATTAGCCACATGCAACCCATGACCATAGACTCCTAGCCAAACCCATAGTCTCCAGAAACTCTTCCTTACCACCCCCAATCTCCCTAAACCCTAAACAAATTTCGAAACTAAGACATTTAAAAAATGGAAATGCAGACCGTACCTGAAGCAGATCTTCGTTGTGGTGGTGATGGGTGTACTGGTTAACGGAAGCTCGACGCCGGCAAGGTGGAGATCGGGAACAAGAGCTCGAACGGAGTTGTTGAACACTGTTCACGGCAGTAGAGATGGGGAGTGTTTGTGTTTTTTGGCTTCGCTCGATCAGAGATGATTAATTCTGCAGAACGAGAGAGAGAGGAAGAGAAGAATGGATAATTAATGCAAAACCTAATTAATTGAAACGGTGCGCTGCATTATTGCTTTGCAACGGATTGTCCGTTGCAAATTTAATTTGCAACGAACATCCGTTGCAAAGCAATTACTAATTATTTTTTAAAAAAAAAAAATGCGTCCCATCAATTTACAAGCAGATTGTCTTTTGAACATACTGTTTTCACTGTATCGCAATAGATAAAAGGCGAGTTATATCTTCCACAAAACGATTTATAAGGCCAAATTCTTCTCTTACTCGCACAAGTAAGCATCTCCATGCATGCAGACACATGCCCTTTTGGTTGTTCTCATCGCAATTTCATAGAAATCAGCCTTGTTAATTTGTGAATTAGACTACTTCATGATTATTCGGATCAACTATGCAATGCTGCTGCTGATCTTCAGAAGTGATCTGGAATGGACTGTGGCTGGTATGATCTGATGGACACAGTCAGGTCAAAACTGCTTTCTCTTATGTGTGTGTGTTAATTAGTTTCAATCTCTGATATGAAATCAGAGTTTCCATTTCTTATAGGAAGCTTCTCCTTCATGGCTAAACAGGATATATATAATATAGCCTGAGATGAAACTCAGCAACTGTACTTGTAAAAATTATGAACATGTATAATATTACGAGAATATCATCATTAATCTCGCAAAGGCATTACATTATCTGATTGCTCTGAAATTTTAACATAATATATATCAATATGTCAAGAGACTCCTCATAAAATTTCATCTTAATCTAACGGTCGAATTAAGAGATATAATTGATAATGTAAAATTATTCATTATTTATATAAAAAAAATTATTTGACCGAAACATAACGGGCGGAACGATTCCGGAACATTTCGGCCATATTTGAATGAAAAATCCGGAATGGACCGAAATTTAATCAAGATAAAAACAAATTAATCTTGTCTTGTTTTTTTAACTGGTATGATACTTTTTGACTATTTCAACTAAAACGAAACAAATCTGACAACATTAAAGAGGAATTAACAGAAGAAAAACACCAGGTCAAGATTCACATGGTAACGCAGTAATGAACTGACAAGGTTAATCAAGAACACTTGTAGTTTTGAATACATTACAGCATCATTAAAAAAAAAATGATGAAGAAGTGAAAAAATCTAGTAAAAGGGACTCTGCTGTCTGATTTGTCCTAGAATTTCACCAACAAGACTACAAGGTATAGTTTCCAGAAACGACCGAACATACTGTTTCTTCCACCAGAAATTATATTATTAATTATTTTATCTCTATGGGACGGTTGTGTTAGAGTAGTATAAATAGAGGTTGTTGTAACACACAATAGTGTGACAAATATAATAGAATCACAAATTCTCTTCTCTCCCTCTCCTCTGTTCTCTCTCCTCTGTTTTCTCTCTAATTGTTCTTCATCAATTACACAATTCTAACATGGTATCAGAGCTGCTATTATGCTAGCGCATTAATTGATCCAAGCTTCCGCAATCTGATCTCAATGAAGATACTCTGTGAAGAAAACACATTGTTAAGTTTTTTCTTTATGATCTTTTGCAGCTTCTTCGGGTTGAAATTTTTTTTTCCTTTGAATTTTCGAGCTAAAGATGACGATGATCATCCGTGTCATTCTTTGCTCCTTCTTATCTAGTTACTTTCTTGTTCATCAGAGAGCGGCTTCTTCAATTCGTGTTGTCTGTTGTGGCAACATCTAGCATCTTCCATGCCAAATCAAAGTCACGTGCAACAAATTACTTCTAATTTTTGCACAACAAAATTGAAGCTCAAACAAAGCGAAGCAGATTGAGAATTACCGTGATTGTGAAGAAGCAGCGAAGCATGCCTCGTCTCCGACCACCACCACCGAGATGCCATCTCCACCGAGAGTCACCTCTGCCGGGGCTCGGCTGATTCTAGAGTACCCGGGGACCTCTGCGATCACTCCAATCTCTCTCGTGCACCTCCAAACCCTAACTCACTGAACTCAAGTTGCTTCGTCGAGAAAATGCAGATTTCAAAGTCGCAAATAGTGAGCTTGTCAAGCTTGTTAGTCTTGCTTTTCAAGCCTCAGTGATGCACTGCATATGATTCACGAAACATTGCAAGTTATGAGGTCTTTGAGATTTTTGTGTTAGAGGAATTAGGTCACAAATTTAGGATCGATCGAGAGCGACTTGCTCGGCTGGCTTGCTCGAGAAGAGAATGGGTCGCACGATGAACAATCTCACCGGGAGAGGTGAAGCCTCATACACACTTCAGATTCACGCAACTTGGCAGTGATTGGAGAGAAGCGGGGATTGCCTCCGAAATGAGTTCTTACGCATCCCTTGGCCGTGACCTCCACGACAGCGGGGAGGAGGAGCCTTAGAAGCGAACATCATAATGGCTGCTGCTATTCTGTTGTTGTAAGAAGATCCATGGATAGGATTAATTTGAGTTTGTAGCAGTTGCCTCTCTGCTCCTCTGCTCAAGATGCTCCTCTGCTCAAGACTCTCGGTTTCATCTTTCTTGCCACAAAGAGGCTCGATTTGTAGTGCCAGCAGTAACTCAACTCGGTCTTGTGTGGCGAGTCCACTCGATCAACTACGCTACGAATCATGTATCGCGGATGAAGCGGCCGAATATCGAAGAGGAAATGGTTGTTGGGTTGGCTGCGGCGTGGCTGAGAGAGGATAAGTAGAAACCCTAGGTTTTGTTGATTTTATGTTTTGTATGCTCTGCCGTTTTGTGTGTCACTTTCCACCGTTTTGCAACAAAAAAAAAAAAAAAAAAAAGAAAAAGAGATTAAGAAAAACTTAATCCAATGAAGAAGAAGAAGAAGAAGAAGAAGAAGAAGAAGAAAATGAATTCTTACACAGATTAAGAAATTCATCGGCAAAAACTTCAGAAAAGCTGAAGAAGCCAAATGAAATCCTTCAGAAAAAAAACTGAAGTAGATAAATGAAATTCCGGTCAAGAAATAGACCGAAGAAATTCCTTCTCTTCTCTCATTTACATATTGTTTGTCAAAAGAATTAAGTACTCTTGTATTTCATTTTCATTGTTGCAATCTCATGTTTTGTTTATCAAAGCATGAGATTGAGGGGGGATGTTAGAGTAGTATAAATAGAGGTTGTTGTAACACACAATAGTGTGACAAATATAATAGAATCACAAATTTTCTTCTCTCCCTCTCCTCTGTTCTCTCTCCTCTGTTTTCTCTCTAATTGTTTTTCATCAATTACACAATTCTAACAGGTTGGTCCTATTCAGATATTCAAGTCTTATGGTCACCTGCCTCAGTCCCTTAACGAAACTTTGATCACTAAGTTAACGTTGATCTCGTATATTTTTATTTATTTTTTTTCAAATTCTATTTTTTTTACAAATTATTTTTTGCTCACAACCTATTATTTTTTTTGCTAAATTCATACTTCATCACATATTTCTGCTCTGTTATTTTATGCAATTTATTTTCATAATTTAATCAATGCTTGATAATTTAATGTGATTCATAATTTAATCATATTTATTTTGATTAACTTGTCATTGTGTTTCTAATTTTGAGATTATGTTTCTTTGACTTTGTGTCTGTTTGGGAGTATGTTTGCGGTTGCTTTTGAAAGTGTCTTTCGTTCAAAAATACATTAAAATTATATTTTTTTATTTTTTAAAATCATTTTTGACATCAGCACATTAAAATATCTAAAAACACCAAATTTTATTAATTTAAACTTAAAAATAAAAATAAAAAAATTTCAATTTTTTTCAAAAATGCTTTTAAAAAGCCCTCCCAAATACCCCCTTTGTGTTTATATTGTATAATTTAAAGTTAATTTATCTTGAATTTTAATTATGTTTGTTAAATTAATATTTTAATTTTTTTCATTTATATATATATAATTAATTATATATAAATAATACAATTTCCAAAATAGCATGCTGAAATACTTCAAAATTAAAACATATCAATAGAAAAATCAAAATAACGACCGAAACATCATTGACAAAATCAACTAATCAAGTCAAAGAAACTGAAAGGACCGAGTCCTTGCATTCCCAGTCATCGATTAATGCTTGGAAAAAACATGGCCTCCCTTGGTTGACCCAAGAACACAAGCACGCAATCCTCTTCATTTCACAGTTTCACTCGCCTTATTTGAAGAAGTGTTTTATTTGATTTCTTCTGGGGTTGAGGGATCGTGAGTATCTTTATCATCAGGTGCGTCTTTTATTGTTTTTATCGATATACATACAGGCCAACCCATCTGGGTCACTGCTGGTTTTCAGTTCTCCGCTTTACTTCTTGTTGCTACTGCTGCTGATACCTCTATTTGTTGACCCTGGATTTTTGCTTCTTCTTTGTATCTATGTTTTAGGTATTACTGCTAGGACTTCGTGGACACAGTTAGACTGGAGCTCTGGTGTATGCACCTTTTAGCTATCTGGGGTTTTTTATTTTTGTTTTTTTGACAAGAATCTGAGGAAATCTTCGTTGAAACGATGTTGATCAGTCGAATTTTTAAGGTAATTGCTGTTAGTTGCCTTTGGTTATTGCTTGGCTGTAGTTTGAGCTATGGCACCGACACTGATATTGCCTGCTTGAAGAGTATAAAAGAGTCTCTTGTAGATACCCATAATTACTTGAACTCATGGAAGTTTGAGAGCGTTACTGAAGGATCCATCTGTGCCTTTCTGGGGGTGGAATGCTGGCATCCTAATGAAAACAGGGTCTTGAACATCCGACTTGCGGATTTGGGTCTCAAGGGCAGGTTCCCTCTTGGTCTTGCAAATTGCACCTCCATAACGGGAATAGATCTCTCTAGCAACGAGCTCTTTGGATCAATTCCACAGAATATCTCAGAAATAGTTGTTTTTGCCACTTCTCTCGACCTCTCTTCCAACAATTTCTCGGGGGAAATCCCATCAAGTCTTGCAAACTGTTCCTTTCTGAATGTCCTTGAGCTCGACCACAACCAGCTGACAGGCCAAATTCCTGGACAAATTGGGTTTCTAAATCGCTTGAAAACTTTTAGTGTGGCCAATAATCGTTTGTCTGGGCGAATCCCAAGTTCTTTCAATTCAAGTATCTTCACCAAAGAAAGTTTTGCTAACAATCCAGGACTCTGTGGGAAGCCTCTTAGCCCTTGCGTGTGATCTTTCAAAGAAAACCAACACTGGAGTTATTGCCGGGGCTACCATTGCAGCAATAGGTGTGGCAATACTTATTGCATGATTTATATGTAATTGTCTTTTGTTTTGTCTGTTTTAATGAATTTTAATATATAAATGTGTTTTTAACTGGCACAATTTCCGAGCATTCTCTAAATTTTCAAAGCTAAACCATGACATGCTTGAAGGAATTGTGTCCTTTAAATTAATGTGCAATGACTAAACTTGGATAGGACAATTAACGGAGATAATTTAATCTGATTATTTTAGGAGTCGTAGTGCTTTGCTAGAAGCCAACTACGATTAATAGGGTTAAACCTATAGCTATTATAATTGGGTCCTATGAGGTCACACACTTAGAGATTAAGGAATAGATCAACGAAAGAAAAATGGTTTATTATTAATACATATTAGATATTATTAATAATAAAGAATATTATTTATTTCTGAAATAAAATAAATATTATTTATTCATATTAGATATGATTAATTATGGAGTTATTCATACAGACCTTTTATTTGATAAAAGGACAAAGTCTTCATTTCTATTTATTGCTCTTAAAACCATACGTTGGAAAAGGAAATGACACTTTCTATATATTGATGTGCCATAAAAGGAAAAACGTATCCATCATTGAAGATGGAATATATAAATGATTTTTTGAAAATCATGTTATAAAAGAAAATCTTTCCAGGTAACGTATAAGGAAAGGCTAATAAAAGAAATGAAGGAAGTTATGAATAGGAGAGGAGCGGTCGTCCAATTAAAGAAACAGCAGCAATTAAGCACAAATAAAAGATTTGCTCGGCTTTTGCTTAGGTTTCGGGACAACTAGCATTTGGGTTTTAGAAGTTTTTCTTTTTGTTTTGCTTGGCTGCACAAATAAAAGATTTGCTCGGCTGCCACAAAGAAAAAAAAAAGGTTTGCACGTCTGCTCTCAAAATTCGGCAGTGGTGCAAGAAGAGACCACGATTTTTCTTTTTCAAACAAGGCAATTTTGATTGCTTCCTTTTGTCCATTCGTCCTAGCAGTCGAAGGCAAGAGATCTATTCGGGCTCGTGTGGACTAAATAGAGGAGCAACACGTGGGGCTCTCATCCTTTTAGATACCACCATATCTGACTCGGTTCACGCATCAACAGGTATTTTCCATGAACAATACTTTGATCTATCAATTATGCTTGAAGATTCTACGATTAGATGTTTAGATATGATCTGAAATTCCGCTTAATGCATCTAATTTTACAACAGTGGTATCAGAGCCATCTTGCATAAATTGATAGGATCAATGAATTAATCGTTAATTTGATGCGGATCTTGATTTAAATTGGTGGTGAATTTTATATGGATAAAATGTAAAATTAAAATGAAGATTTTGATTGGCCCATGGAATTTTATGAATATTATATGGTTTATTTTATTGTTTCCTAAAAGTTAGGAAATCCCATTTATATATTTTTCATAAAATTTTATCTAATAATTGCATTTTATGATTAATAATGATTAATTCCATGTAAAGATTAGATCTTTAATTTTTTTTTTATTATTATGCTTGTTTTATATTATGATATATTGCATGCATAAGGTGACTAGTATGGCCCAGAAATACGATCTGCGTATCGTTATATTTTTGTAATTTATTTTAATAATTAGATTATTGTAAATAATTTTGTAATACAAAGAAGAGAAAGTCCATGAAGTTCAAGGATGGAGATCCATGAAGGGTACAAGGATGAAGACAAAAGACGATTAGATCTTTAATTTTTTTTATTTTTTTTGGGGGGGGCCATACTAGGATCATTTTTTATTGCATATTTTTTTATGCTTTATTTATTTATTTTGCATTGTATTTATTTATGCCAGTTTTCACTTATAAATAAAAGATAATCAAAACTTAAGTTCCTACAGAAAATTGGGGCAATGCCTTTCCGTGTCATAACCCATGAAGTTTATGGTTTTGGTTGGATGGGTTTCGCAAAAGCGAGGGTGTCCTACCTCAATCTTAGGCTCGTGAGGGTGAATCTATACGGGGGTTCATAAATCATGATACGGTTGTACCCAACAAGAGACCAAAAGGCAAAGTTTTGGATCTTGAGGCATGGGGATGAATCCTACATTGGATGTGGATCATCAACCAAGAATTATAATAAGTTATAATTAGTAATTGTTACTTACCTTGCATACACAAGAACTAAGGCAGTGCAAAAGTACGTTGGGGCTTGTCTATGATGGGATCTTGGAATCATTTTATTCATAAGGGACAATAATAACTTGAATAAAATGTGCATTTACTTATTTTAAATTGTTTAAATTATAAGTATTTGCAATATCAAACATAAACTGATTTGTATGTCATTTATATTTTGTAGATTATGTCGAACGATAATTTGAAATTCTCTCTACGCTCAATTGTTGAGAAAAACAAGCTCAATGGAACGAACTTCCTTGATTGGGAAAGGAATCTGAGAATTATTCTCAGGTCCGAGGGACGTGAGGACGTCCTAGCTACCCCTGTCCCTACTGTGACCAATACCTCATCAGATGAGGAAAAGGCAACAGCAACTCGGGTAAAGTCTGAGGCATTACCTGTAACTTGCCTCATGCTTGCTGCAATGGAGCCTGATTTGCAAAAGAGGTTTGAGCATTCTGATGCTTATTCTATCATAACTGAACTAAAAACGTTGTTTCAGGATCAGGCAAGGATAGAGCGATATGAGACTCACAAGGCTATACTTGATAGCCATCTTGTGAAGGGAAAACCAGTAAGTCCTCATGTGATTAAACTAACTGGGCTTTTCAAGAGGATGGAAAATCTGGGGACCCCATATGACCAAGAGTTGGCCACTGATATTGTTCTTAGATCCTTGCATGATGGTTTTGCACCATTCAGAATGCAATACCATATGAATGGTCTGAAGCATGATCTGAATGAGCTTCATAGCATGCTTAAAAATGCTGAGGGCAATATAATTGGTGACAAGAAGAAGGAAGTTCTGAATGTCAACAATGGGAAGGGATTTAAGAGGGTGGCTAAAAGTAAGAGCAATTACCAAGGGAAAAGCAAGCAAGTTGCCAAACCCAAGAATGGTGAGAAGCCAAAGGTGGCTGCTGATCATGATTGTTTTTACTGCAAAGCCAAAGGACACTGGAAAAGAAACTGTCCCAAATACTTGGAAGACAAGAGAAACGGGACTGTGAGTTCCACTTCAGGTATTTATGTTATTGAGATTATGACAACCAATGTTCTCACATTAGATAATGGTCCCACTTGGGTATTAGATACTGCATGTGGAGCTCACATTACTTCATATGTGCAGGGACTAAGAAATAGGAGACAAGTAAGGAAAGGGGAGATAAACCTGTGCGTTGGAAATGGAGCAAGTGTTGCTGCACTCTCCGTCGGAGATTTAAGTTTATCTTTACCTTCTGGTTTAGTATTAGAACTGAATAATTGTTATTACGTTCCTTGCATTACTAAAAACCTTATTTCCTATGCTGTATTGGATCATGAAAATTTTGAATTTAGCAGTAAAAATGGATGTATTTCTATTTTTAAGAATGATATTTTCTATGCAACTGCTCGAGTGAGTAATGGACTCTTTGTATTAGATCTCAAATCAGAATTATATAACATAAATAACAAAAGGCAAAAGTTAAAAAGTTTGAGTGAGGCCTACCTATGGCATTGTCGATTAGGTCACATTAGTGTGAATCGCATGAAGAAACTCCACAAAGATGGACTTCTAAAAGACATGGATTATGAATCCATTGATACATGTGAATCATGTCTGATGGGCAAGATGACAAGGTCACCTTTCAAAGGAACGTTTGAAAGGGCTACTGAACTACTAGGCGTAATACATACTGATGTATGCGGGCCAATGAGCACAGAAGCTAGAGGTGGCTATAGATACTTCATCACATTTACTGATGACATGAGTAGATATGGGTATGTTTACCTTATGTCACATAAATCGGAGTCTTTTGAAAAGTTCAAAGAATTTCAAAATGAAGTAGAGACTCAAAGTGGCAAGAAAATAAAAGCACTTCGATCTGATCGTGGTGGTGAATACTTGAGCCATGAATTTGATCATCATTTGAAGAACTGTGGGATAGTAACACAGTTGTCTACCCCAGGAACACCACAACTGAATGGTGTGTCTGAAAGGAGAAACAAGACTCTGTTAGACATGGTCCGATCAATGATGAGTTTTGTCGATCTTCCATTATCCTTCTGGGGATATGCCCTCACTACCGCTGTACTTACATTAAACAGGACTCCGTCAAGAACTGTAGACAAAACCCCATATGAGATATGGACTGGAAAGGTTCCAAAGTTGTCTTTTCTGAAAATATGGGGATGTGAAGCTTATGTAAAACGTTTACAAACAGAGAAGCTTGCCCCAAAATCAGATAAATGTTATTTTATAGGGTATCCAAAAGGAAGTTTCGGATATTACTTCTACAATCCAACTCAGCAAAAGGTGTTTGTTGCAAGGGATAGTGTCTTTTTGGAAAGAGAGTTCTTTTCCAACAAGTCAAGTGGGAGAAATATTCATCTTGAAATAGTTCAAGATGATGCAGAGCAACAAACTCAACAACAAACTCAACAACAAGAAGACATGGATGATGTCGATGATGAGATGATTACCTTTGAAGGCCTAGGGCCTCAGATCATCCAAGAGCCGGAACAAGAGGATCTACAAACAGTTATGAATCATGTTCCGGATCCAGTTGTTGAACAAGTTGAACCCACTCGTAGATCCGAAAGGCCAAGGGTACAACCAAGACGTTATGATGATTTCATCTTGAACGTAAGCCTTGATGTTCTTATGCTAGAACTTAGTGAGCCTTCTACCTATAAGCAAGCAGTGACGGGTTCAGACTCCAAAAAATGGCTTGAGGCCATGAGGTCCGAAATGGATTCGATGTTTGAAAATCAAGTATGGGACTTGATAGATTTGCCAGATGGAGTAAAACCCATAGGAAACAAATGGATTTTCAAACTCAAAACTGACACGGATGGAAATATATCTGTTTACAAGGCAAGACTAGTTGCCAAAGGTTTTAGACAGATTCATGGTATAGACTATGACGAGACATTTTCACCAGTTGTCATGATTAGATCCATTAGGATAATCCTAGCTATTGCCGCATATTATGACTATGAAATATGGCAAATGGATGTCAAAACCGCTTTTCTAAATGGTTTTTTGGAAGAGGATGTGTATATGACACAACCTGAAGGTTTTGAAGATCCAAATGAAGCTGGGAAGGTATGCAAGCTTAAAAAGTCCATTTATGGACTTAAGCAAGCATCCAGGAGTTGGAACTTTCGATTTGATGAAAAGATCAAAGAATTTGATTTCATTAGATGTGAAGAGGATCCTTGTGTTTACAAGAAGTTTAGTGGGAGTAAGGTAGCCTTCTTAGTCTTGTATGTAGATGACATACTACTTATTGGGAATGACATTCCGATGCTAGAGTCCGTAAAAGAATGGCTGAAGAAATGTTTCTCTATGAAAGACTTAGGAAAGGCTGAGTACATACTTGGAATTAAGATCTATAGAGATAGATCTAAGAGGCTTCTTGGATTAAGTCAAGGAACTTATATTGATAAGATTCTTAATAGATTCAAGATGCAGGATTCCAAGAAGGGATTTTTACCCATACAACATGGTATATATCTCAGCAAGAAACAGTGTCCTAAAACACCTGTTGAGCTTGAGAAGATGAAACAGGTCCCATATGCTTCTGCTATAGGATCTATCATGTATGCCATGGTATGTACCCGTCCGGATGTTGCATATGCTTTGAGCATGTGTAGCAGATACCAATCAAATCCTGGAGAAGCACACTGGAGTGCAGCTAAGAATATCCTGAAGTACTTAAGAAGGACTAAGGATGATTTCTTAGTATATGGGGGAGATGAAAAATTGATCGTACAAGGCTATACTGATGCAAGCTTTCAGACTGATCGAGATGGCTTTGAGTCTCAATCTGGTTATGTCTTCATCCTTAACGGAGGAGCTGTGAGCTGGAAGAGCTCCAAGCAGGATACAATAGCAGATTCTACAACAGAGGCTGAGTACATTGCTGCTAGTGAAGCGGCAAAGGAGGCCGTTTGGATAAGGAAGTTCCTAGATGAACTCGGTGTTGTTCCTAGCATATCAGTGCCTATCGACATCTATTGTGACAACAATGGTGCCATAGCCCAGGCAAAGGAACCGAGTTCGAGCTCCAAATCCAGACACGTTATGAGGAAGTATCACCTTATTCGTCGCATCATCACTATGGGTGACATTAGGATGTGTAAGGTGCATACTGATGACAACATTGCAGATCCATTGACCAAACCTATGCCTAGGCCCAAGCATGAGAGTCACACTAGGGCTAAGGGTCTTAAGCACATTGGAGAATGGCTTTGAGTTTTGATTTTATATTACATTATATTTTTATGAGTGTTGGACACTAGTTTTATGTTTGACTTGATGATTTTATGATATATGATATTTCATCCTTATTTATATATTGTTTTGATCGATATTGAATAATATGTCCAAATAATTCATTATTAACAAATGGGATCACCTTAAGTGTTCTGGTGAATGAAACCCCATTAAGTGAAATGAAGTTTTGAATTATTAAAAGTCTATAGTTTGAAATCATCAAATGGACATAGATGATTTTATAAGCTACTATATTGTAAGCTGACTGATAGCACCAGGTTTCATGGGCTATAGGGACATGGAGATGTCTAGTCAATTACATATATGTGTATGGATGATACATGTAGGACTGACCCACCTTAAGACTCTCCAAAAGAGATTGTAGAGTCTTAAATTAAACCATGATTAGTAGATTCCTCAGACATGAGTATGTTGTGGTCTCACTTGATGATTGGTATCTCTTTGACACTGTTAAACGCTTTCCGTAAAAGGGAGTTATAAAGGCAGTAGTTGGGATTGCCAAAAGTTGAGTGGGAGCCATAGTCATACAA
Source organism: Salix viminalis (assembly GCA_029228465.1). Taxonomy (NCBI): domain Eukaryota; kingdom Viridiplantae; phylum Streptophyta; class Magnoliopsida; order Malpighiales; family Salicaceae; genus Salix; species Salix viminalis. The sequence goes on from CM055437.1 coordinate 296,489, forward strand.
GACTGGAGAAGTCCTCCTGCTTCGTGCATACTGTGATGCATTGAACAGGAATGGTGTCTCGGCCATTTGAAGAGCGAGAACTGAAAATGCATGGCCATGCTCGGATGGATTATTTGAAATCATCCGTTTAATTGACAGTTCAAACTCAGAGTTCAAGAAACATATTTGATAATAGATATGAATGTCACCATATCATCAAATAAGACATTAAGAGACAAAGGTATCTTATATTGCACACTTGTTTAAGGACAAGTGGGAGATTGAAGGAATTGTGTCCTTTAAATTAATGTGCAATGACTAAACTTGGATAGGACAATTAACGGAGATAATTTAATCTGATTATTTTAGGAGTCGTAGTGCTTTGCTAGAAGCCAACTACGATTAATAGGGTTAAACCTATAGCTATTATAATTGGGTCCTATGAGGTCACACACTTAGAGATTAAGGAATAGATCAACGAAAGAAAAATGGTTTATTATTAATACATATTAGATATTATTAATAATAAAGAATATTATTTATTTCTGAAATAAAATAAATATTATTTATTCATATTAGATATGATTAATTATGGAGTTATTCATACAGCCTTTTATTTGATAAAAGGACAAAGTCTTCATTTCTATTTATTGCTCTTAAAACCATACGTTGGAAAAGGAAATGACACTTTCTATATATTGATGTGCCATAAAAGGAAAAACGTATCCATCATTGAAGATGGAATATATAAATGATTTTTTGAAAATCATGTTATAAAAGAAAATCTTTCCAGGTAACGTATAAGGAAAGGCTAATAAAAGAAATGAAGGAAGTTATGAATAGGAGAGGAGCGGTCGTCCAATTAAAAAAAACAGCAGCAATTAAGCACAAATAAAAGATTTGCTCGGCTTTTGCTTAGGTTTCGGGACAACTAGCATTTGGGTTTTAGAAGTTTTTCTTTTTGTTTTGCTTGGCTGCACAAATAAAAGATTTGCTCGGCTGCCACAAAGAAAAAAAAAAGGTTTGCACGGCTGCTCTCAAAATTCGGCAGTGGTGCAAGAAGAGACCACGATTTTTCTTTTTCAAACAAGGCAATTTTGATTGCTTCCTTTTGTCCATTCGTCCTAGCAGTCGAAGGCAAGAGATCTATTCGGGCTCGTGTGGACTAAATAGAGGAGCAACACGTGGGGCTCTCATCCTTTTAGATACCACCATATCTGACTCGGTTCACGCATCAACAGGTATTTTCCATGAACAATACTTTGATCTATCAATTATGCTTGAAGATTCTACGATTAGATGTTTAGATATGATCTGAAATTCCGCTTAATGCATCTAATTTTACAACAATGCTTCCTGCTACAATGATTGAAGTGCAACCGGATTTCAACAAACCTGGCATTCTCTCTGATAGTTCTGCTGCTTGGCGACGCCGAGAAACCATTGGGATTAGCCTGGATAATTCTTCCTCATCAAAATCAGAAGCAATCTGTTACGTTACTAGCAATTTGAAGAAATAAAAATATGGATTTTCGAGGAATCCAAAACCTCCTTTGAAATTAATTGATAAAAATTGTTCAGTCATTTTTAATAAACTCCCGACGATAAATACTAAAAGAAATAACAAATTACCTGGTTTCTAGGACCAGTATCCCAACCCAACTAATAAGCTGATCTCAGCCTATTGACTTATTCAAAGACACGTAATTTAATTCAAAAAACAACCAAAATGGACTAACCCGGACTGACTCAATTTATTAATATGGCAATGTAACTGGACTAGTTACTTCCCACCCATGACTCAACTAATTGTCAAAACTCAATACCCAATAACCTGCCGAAATGTCCCTTCTCTGCCATGGACTTGACCCTTCTCCCACGTGGACGGTGGATGCTGTCTTGAGGTCAGCTTCCCTTTACGCGTGGACGGCTGAGATTGCTTCAGACCAAGTGGCACGTGACATTGCCTCCCCCATCAGAAGACCTTGTCCACAAGGTCTGGAAATTTCTTAACTAAGTCTCGATACTCCTCCCACGTAGCTTCCTCTTCTCCCAAACCTTTCCACTTAATCAACATCTCCGTGACAGCAGACCCTTTCTTCTTCTTCATTCTCCTCTCTAAAACCTCCTCCGGCTCCGGTCGCACGACCCCCTCTCTGTCAGTCGGTGGCAAGGTAACAACAAGCTGATGACGACGACCTAGCTTCTCCTTTAGACAGGAGACATGAAAAACTGGATGGATCTTCGAATCTTCGGGTAAATCCAGTTTGTACGCCACTGAACCCACCTTCTCCACCACCATAAACGGACCATAAAATCTCGGAGCTAATTTCATATTTTTGCGCCGCGCCACCGTCTGTTGTTTGTACGGCTGCAACCTCAGGTAAACCCAATCCCCTTCTTTAAAGCTCCTTTCTGTTCTTTTTAAATCAGCAAACTTCTTCATCCGATCTTGTGCTTGTTGCAGATTGGCATGGAGGATTTTCATGATCTGCTCCCGCGTCTTCAAGGTACGTTCCACCTCTTCCACTCTAGTAGTACCTGCTGTGAACTGTAATAATTTTGGGGGGGGATAGCCATACACCGATTCAAAAGGTGTTAACTTTGTAGATGCATGTATGCTAGTATTGTACCACCATTCGGCCAAGGGTAGAAACCGAGACCACCCCTTAGGTTTGTCCCCTGAGAAACACCTCAGATACTGTTCAACTAGCTTATTAACAATCTCTGTTTGCCCGTCACTTTGAGGATGATAGGCTGAGGTAAAATTGAGTTGTGTGCCCTACAATTTAAAAAATTCTCTCCAGAAAGAACTTGTAAATGTAGGGTCTCGATCAGTGACAATCGAATTAGGCATACCATGCAACCTAAATATACTGTTAATAAAAACTTGGGCAATCTTGGTCAGCGTGTAAGGGTGGGAAATGGCTATAAAATGTGCATACTTAGACAACCTATCCACCACCACCATAATTACACTGTACTCCCTCCGAAAACAAAGCACCCTCTCAATAAAAATCCATAGAAATTTCAGACCAAATGCTAGTGGGTATGGACAATGGCTGTAATAAGCCTGGAGAATGTATGTTCTCATATTTATTTTGCTGGCAGATGTCACACTCCCTTATAAACTTCCTTATTTCCCCCTTCATGCCTGTCCAGTAAAATTCTGCCCTTGCCCTATGTAAAGTTTTATGAAAGCCAGAGTGGCCCCCTGTTGGGCTGCTGTGTACTAGGTGCAATATCTGTTCCTTCACTTCAGTAGATGATGGAATGACTAACCTGCCTTTGTATAACAGTAGTCCATGTCTTTCCTGATAATGTTTGCCCACTGTTTTACCTTGCTGTAAATTTGTGAAAATGTGCTGGATATTATCATCTGCTGTGTAATTGCCTTTAATCTGCTCTAACCAGTCAGTTGCTGGTCCTGTGATTGCTGTGATTGATGATTCTGTTGTTTGTTGCTCCTTGAATTCCATATTTCTAGACAATGCATCTGCAACCTTATTGTCTTTTCCTGCTTTGTATTCTACCACAAAATCATACCCCAAAAGCTTGGTGATCCATTTCTGCTGAAGTGGAGAGCCAATCTTTTGCTCCAGTAGGTACTTTAGACTTTGATGATCTGTCTGAATTTTGAAGTGGTGACCCAACAAATAGGGTCTCCATTTTTTAACTGCTAACACCAATGCCATAAGCTCCTTCTCATAGGTTGATAGCTGTAAAGCCTTCCCATGTATTGCATGACTCATATAAGCTAGTGGTCTCCCCTGTTGCATCAAAACAGCCCCCACACCAATACCAGAAGCATCACATTGAATAACAAAAGGAATAGAAAAATTAGGTAAGGCTAAGACTGGAGGGTTAGTTACAGCTAGTTTTAGATCCTGAAAAGCCCTCCTTGCCACATCAGTCCATTGGAATGAATTCTTTTTCAATAGGGCTGTGAGTGGGGCTGCGATAATACCATAGCCTTGAATGAATTTTCTGTAGTAGCCAGTCAACCCCAAGAATCCCCTTAATGACTTAAGATTAGTTGGCAGTGGCCAATCTAACATGGCTGCAATTTTACTAGGGTTGGCCCTCACTCCCTCTTTTGAAATTAAGTGCCCCAGGTAGTCTATTTCCTCACACCCAAAACAACATTTAGACTTTTTAGCAAATAATTGGTGTTTTTGTAGGATATCCAAAACAGTAGCTAAGTGTTGAATATGATCAGAAAAATTATGGCTATAGACTAGGATATCATCAAAAAATACCAAAATGAACTTCCGAAGGTGGGGTTTAAAAATGTCATTCATGAGACTTTGGAATGTAGCTGGTGCATTTGTAAGACCAAATGGCATAACTAAAAACTCATAATGGCCCTCATGAGTACGAAAGGCTGTTTTTGGTATATCCCCTGGGTGAACCCTAATTTGGTGATAGCCGGACCTTAAGTCCAATTTGCTGAAAATGGTTGCCCCATGCAATTCATCTAAGAGTTCATCCACAATAGGAATAGGAAATTTGACCTTTACTGTTTCTTTATTCAAGGCCCTATAATCAACACAAAGTCTCCAACTACCATCCTGTTTTCGAACAAGCAAAACCGGGGATGAAAAAGGGCTTTGGCTAGGTCTCACTATCCCCGACAACAGCATTTCTTGCACTATTTTCTCAATTTCTGATTTCTGAAAATAGGGATATCTATAAGGCCCTACATTTACTGGTTTGGAATCAGGTTGCAAAATAATATGATGGTCTTGGGCTCTGGATGGGGGTAATCCCTTAGGCTCTAGAAAGATGTCTGAATATTGTAGCAACAGGTTCTTTAGTAAGGGATCAGTAGGTTCATCAATGGATAGCAATTCAGGCAATTCATTTTCTACTAGCTGAATTACTAAGCCCTTCTTATTATGTCTAGACACCTTACCAAATTTCTTTCCTTCTATTATAGAGTTACAAGTAGATGTCATACCTTGCAACAGCCGTGTCTTCTCCATGATAGTGAATTCCATGCATAGCTTGGAGAAATCCCATAAAATAGGGCCTAGGGTTTTCAGCCACTGTACCCCCAGAACTGCATCACAGCCTCCTAAGGTGAGGATAAAGAAATCAATAGAATAGTCGTGGCCCTGCATGTGTGTTGGAACTGCTGTAGCTTTTCCTTCACTTTCCACCATCTCCCCATTTGCCACCTTTACCTTCATGTGTTCGGTTGCATCATACAGCATGTGGTTTTCCTGGATTATTGAGGGGTCAATAAAATTGTGTGTGCTCCCTGTGTCCAGCAATATCACCACAATTTTTCTGCCAATGTGACCCAAAATCCTCATAGTCTTCGGGTCTGGTGACCCACATAGAGCATGAATAGATATTTCAGGCTCTATTTCATCCTGAACTACCCCATCATTATAAATTGTTAAGTCTGTTGTAGCTCCATTTCCAATAATCTCGTCCTCAACCAATTCCTCTCCTTCCATGATAAATAACCTTGCTGTTTTGCATTTATGGCCTGGACCCCATTTTTCATCACAGTTGTAGCATAATCCCTTCTCCCTTCGTTCTCTCATTTGAGCAGGAGAGAGTTTCTGAATTGGTAGTAAGGCCCTTCTCTCAATTTGCTGGGCTGGCCCAATAGGCCCACGGCCTTGGCTATTAATCCCAGTTGGCCCATTCGGCCCAGTTGGCCCACTCGGCCCAGTTGAGAAAGAGCTGAATCTGGTAGTCCTCCTAAGGGCTGCCACATTTTCTTCTTGCATCTTGGCTAACCCAAAAGCCATGTGTAGGTTGACAGGATTAAGCATCCTGACCATAAACCTAATATCTTCCCTCAACCCACTCAGAAAACAACTGAGCTTGTAAGATTCTGCTAACCCTCTGAGTTGGTTAGACAGAGCCTCAAACCTCCCCTTATATTCCTCCACCGTGGAGGTTTGCTTGAGCCGAATCAATGCCTCCATTGGATCATCATATGGAGAACCCCCAAATCTAGTTTGCAATGCTCGCACGAACCCTTCCCAGCTATTTAATCCCCCTGCTGCCTCAATATCTTGAAACCAAATCAAGGCCTTTCCTTCCATGTGGAAAGATGCCAATAAAATCCTGTGATGGGGATTGGTTTGATGATAGCTAAAAAACTGGTTTGCCCTATATATCCAACCATTAGGATTGTCCCCATTGAATTTGGGAAAATCCAAACGAACAGCCCTTGTTTGTATGCCTGCATGATCTTCAAATAATGGATTTGTAATCTGTGTAGACCCTCCTGGTTCGCCTGAATTTTGGGCTGCCTTATACTGCACCAAGGCTTCCACATGAGATGCCACCACATCCAATTTCTGTGCTAATCCCTGTACTACCTCCTGTAGTGTATTCAAATTTTGTTGTGACTGATCCTGTGCTTGTTTTACAGATGCAAGTGAATCTGCTAGTTGTGAAATTCTGGTGCCCTCAGCCATGGAAGCCGGCTCTGATACCACTGTTACGTTACTAGCAATTTGAAGAAATAAAAATATGGATTTTCGAGGAATCCAAAACCTCCTTTGAAATTAATTGATAAAAATTGTTCAGTCATTTTTAATAAACTCCCGACGATAAATACTAAAAGAAATAACAAATTACCTGGTTTCTAGGACCAGTATCCCAACCCAACTAATAAGCTGATCTCAGCCTATTGACTTATTCAAAGACACGTAATTTAATTCAAAAAACAACCAAAATGGACTAACCCGGACTGACTCAATTTATTAATATGGCAATGTAACTGGACTAGTTACTTCCCACCCATGACTCAACTAATTGTCAAAACTCAATACCCAATAACCTGCCGAAATGTCCCTTCTCTGCCATGGACTTGACCCTTCTCCCACGTGGACGGTGGATGCTGTCTTGAGGTCAGCTTCCCTTTACGCGTGGACGGCTGAGATTGCTTCAGACCAAGTGGCACGTGACACAATCCCATAGGTGGGCTGTGTTTACTGCAGACTTCAAAGCAAGTGGGATTTCCTCCTTGAGGACTTCAAATTGGCGAAGAATATGATCATGAAAAAGAAGTCATGTTTTTCCTATCAGAGTCAAGGAGTAACAATAAGAACCCAAACAATTTGTGTGTGTGTGTGTGTCTGTATATATATATATATATATATATATATATATATATATATATATATATATATAAGAAAATCATAAATTCAAATAGCTCCATAAATTATAGGATAATTCCACATGCATATGCACAAGCATGTTTATCTCTTTTGATCCATAAACTAATCTCAATCAAATTATACTAAAAAACGCTGACATTGCTAACTGACATTTCCATGGCATAATCGATGTGAATCAAGGGAATTTAGAGACAAATCATTTCATCCCCATTAGTATTATATAAATGGTAATGCTAATCCTATTTATATCTCCCTCCCTCCAATATCATAATCACCTCATAAAATTGAAGTTTCCTTCACCTCTTTTCTTTTGATATCCTCTTGCGCTTCATAGAACTATTTAGTTTTGGGGGAGGGGGGATAATTTGAAGAGCCTAGTTGCCGTATTAATGTTCTTCTTGTGGATGGTTTCCTATTGTTGATGTCGTCTAATATCTGAGGCTACAGGATGTAGTTCTAATGTGCTCGACTATGGTGCCGATGGAAATGGCAAAATCGATGAGTCTTCATCATCCTGAAAACATAAAAGGAATCCTTTTTATAATTAATGTTCAAAGTTTTCAAATGAACTTCTGTAATATGCGACTTGTTCTTACATTTAGTCATGCACATATTTTACATTTAGTCACAAAAGAAGTAGAAGAAATAAAAGAACAGATTTAAAACCTAGCTGAAGTAGGCTGCGTGTAGTTGTTTGAGCCCAGGCTCAAACAACATGGATGTTGCCATTTGGGCCACGACCAAACAGCAACAAGGGTGAAATAATTGTTATTATTTCCAAGCAGATTGTCTTATGAACATACTTTGTTCACTGTACCGCATAAGATACAGGTGAGTTATATCTTCCACAAAATGATTTATAAGGCCAAATTCTTCTGTTACTCGCACAATTTAATAAAAATCAGCCTTGTTAATTTGTGAATTAGACTACTTCATGATTATTCGGATTAACTATGCTATGTTAAAGAATAATATAAATCATATTATGGGACCTCACTTATAAGCTTAAGCTTTTAGGTGAGATGGTTCCTTAACATGTATGCTGCTAATCTTCAAAAGTGATCTGGAATGGACTGTGGGTGGTATGATTTGATGGACACAGTCAGGGCAAAACTGCTTTCTTTTATGTATGTGTGTGTTAGTTAGTTTCAATCTGTGGTATTAAATCAGAGTTTCCATTTCTTATAGGAAGCTTCTCCTTCATGGCTAAATAGAATTATATAATATAGCCTGAGATGAAACTCAGCAACTGTACTTGTAAAACTTTGCTGCTTCAATCCAATCCTGATCATGCCAAGTACTTGTGAATATTTCTCCTGTCTGTGAATGGGCTCGTGAAAACCTATCCCACATGAAGAACTGAAATCAAAACACAGCCTCCTCTTGGCTCCCCGCTTCTCACCAACTGGGGTAAGTCCAGTTAATTCAAGAAGCATCATTGTAAGTTGATGCGATAGACAACAGCAAGTCTTGCGACATAAGTTTAAGTCAGGACGTATATTTTTTTATAAAAGTCTATGATAATCAGATTCTTCAGGAGATGATGTTTCCTCACAAATAAAAAATTGTTTAAGAAAGTACACAAGTGACATGGCATAATGATAAAAGGTTTGAAATCTGCATAGCAAGTATCTAGTTCAAGTCAAAACGTGCATCTCTAAAAAAAACCTGAGATACTTGCTCACCTAAACATACAAGATATAATTTCCAGAAAATAAATTTTCTTGAATAAGAAAAAAAAGCTACTTAAGCTAACTTGGACCGACACTTTCAACTTTTCCTTAATGGGCTATGGTAGACAGGTGGTTCATTAAAGAGGAGTTAAGGGAAGAGATTCACATGGTAAAGCAGTAATGAACACACAAGGTTAATCAAGACACAGGGTTAATCAAGAACACTTGTAGTTTTGAATACATTACAGCATCATTAAAAAAAATGATGATGAAGTGAAAAAATCTAGTAAAAGGGAATCTGCTGTCTGATTTGTCCTAGAATTTCACCAACAGGACTAGACAAAGTCAGAAGTTAATACTATTAGATCTAAGGACCACAAGGAGGGGTCACCTTGACGAGTGCACAGAGCTCTGAGCAGAGTCGACGGCCCACATTGCTTTCAATCTCTATATGCACGCAACACATCTCCAGTTTTTACGGGGACTAAGTGGGTGTGTTTCGTCCACGTAGTTTGGTAAGAAAATGTGAGCTCCATTCACTAATTTCCCTTAGACGTGTTGAACCAACGACAACTCTTGTGTTCGAACAGAAGTCTTCAGAATCATAGATCTAAGCTTCATTGTTTTCATGCAGAAAAATCACGGTCCATTACAGTATTTTCAGCTTAAACGACCGAACATACTGTTTCTTTCTTCCTATTCAACGAGACCATCCTCCCACCCATGGAAACTCAACCTTATATGAACTCGATCGTGGCTGCTTGAAGTCTTTGATTAATTCCAGGTTCGAGGACGCGGGTTCAAGCTCTAACAGCTACACACGGTATTAGACAATGGGTGCCCACTCTCTCTCACTGGCTCTTACAAAGACAGCTCCATGAGACAGTTCATGGCGGGGCATCGAGACTTTAAGGTTTAAGAACTTCATAAAGCAAGACATGACAATCTTTCTACCGGAGATGGGACATGGAAGTTGGATCTGCACGAAGCACATATCTCTGATATTGCTGCAATAATTTCCAAAACCCCATTAATGAGATGGAAAAAGTCATGCAAGGCTCAGCACATGGAATCATTGTTTGGTTCCTGTTAATTTCAGTATATCTTTCAAACCTGAGACAGACGGTTCCTTTTAATTTCACTTTCCGATACTTGATCTACATTTTCTCACTATTCAAAGTTCAAACACGAAATTCAGGATAATGCCCTAGTTTTTCTTCAACTCCATCATGTCATGGTCATTATCCTCATCTCCTTCAGCTGCAGAACAACCCTCTTACAGATTGTCAAAAATCTATCGAGCATGACACGCCATGGAAGGTCATGACTCTTGATCATTCCCTTACAGATTCACGAGTAGGGCCACCATTGGAAAGGTGTATTGTGTTATGCAAGAAGAAAAGACAAAGACAAAACTTGTTGCTACTGCTGCTGATACCTCTATTTATTGACCCTGAATTTTTGCTTCTTCTTTGTACGTACCTATGTTTTAGGTATTACTGCTAGGACTTCGTGGACACAGTTAGACTGGAGCTCTGGTGTATGCAACTTTTAGCTATCTGGGGTTTTTTATTTTTGTTTTTTCGACAAGAATCTGAGGAAATCTTCGTTGAAACGATGTTGATCAGTCGAATTTTTAAGGTAATTGCTGTTAGTTGCCTTTGGTTATTGCTTGGCTGTAGTTTGAGCTATGGCACCGACACTGATATTGCTTGCTTGAAGAGTATAAAAGAGTCTCTTGTAGATACCCATAATTACTTGAACTCATGGAAGTTTGAGAGCGTTACTGAAGGATCCATCTGTGCCTTTCTGGGGGTGGAATGCTGGCATCCTTTTGAAAACAGGGTCTTGAACATTCGACTTGCGGATTTGGGTCTCAAGGGCAGGTTCCCTCTTGGTCTTGCAAATTGCACCTCCATAACGGGAATAGATCTCTCTAGCAACGAGCTCTTTGGATCAATTCCACAGAATATCTCAGAAATAGTTGTTTTTGCCACTTCTCTCGACCTCTCTTCCAACAATTTCTCGGGGGAAATCCCATCAAGTCTTGCAAACTGTTCCTTTCTGAATGTCCTTAAGCTCGACCACAACCAGTTGACAGGCCACATTCCTGGACAAATTGGGTTTCTAAATCGCTTGAAAACTTTTAGTGTGGCCAATAATCGTTTGTCTGGGCGAATCCCAAGTTCTTTCAATTCAAGTATCTTCACCAAAGAAAGTTTTGCCAACAATCCAGGACTCTGTGGGAAGCCTCTTAGCCCTTGCGTGTGTAATCTTTCAAAGGAAACCAGCACTGGAGTTATTGCCGGGGCAGCAGTTGGCGGGGTTACCATTGCAGCAATAGGTGTGGCAATGCTTATTGCATGATTTATATATAATTGTCTTTTGTTTTGTCTGTTTTAATGAATTTTAATATATAAATGTGTTTTTAACTGGCACAATTTCCGAGCATTCTCTAAATTTTCAAAGCTAAACCATGACATGCTTCCTGCTACAATGATTGAAGTGCAACCGGATTTCAACAAACCTGGCATTCTCTCTGATAGTTCTGCTGCTTGGCGACGCCGAGAAACCATTGGGATTAGCCTGGATAATTCTTCCTCATCAAAATCAGAAGCAATCCCAAAGGTGGCCAGAAGTTGCAAAAAGGCATGTGCTTCCAAGGAGTTCCGTTATTAGCATCCACATCCAAAGAGTCCAATTTTGGCCTCCACTCTTCAGCAATTGCCTTTGCCTGACCTTTAACATCTTCTGAAACTAAGTCAGATGCAGAAACGAGATCTGTATACATTAGCAGAATGCTAAGGCATTCCATCAACATGATACAGGTTCGGCGGAGACCCAATAAGGTTGAATATTTTTTCCGTCAACATTTGACACTTCCTTGGGGTAGAAATCATCAAGAGAGTTCAGCACCAGCTGGGCTGGGTTTACTGCAGCCTTCAAAGCAAGTGGGATTTCCTCCTTGAGGACAGCAAGGAGGAAAGCAAGTGGGATTTCCTCCTTGGAGACTTCAAATTGGCAAAGAATATGATCATGAAAAAGAAGTCATGTTTTTCCTATCAGAGTCAAGGATAACAATAAGAACCCAAACAATTTGTATATATATATAGGATGACTATAAGAAAATCATAAATTCAAATAGCTCCATAAATTATAGGATGATTCCACATGCATATGCACAAGCATGTTTATCTCTTTTGATCCAGAAACTAATCTCAATCAAATTAGACTAAAAAACGCTGACATTGCTAACTGACATTTTCATGGCATAATCGATGTGAATCAAGTGAATTTAGAGACAAATCATTTCATCCCCATTAGTATTATATCAATGGTAATGCTAATCCCATTTATATCTCCCTCCCTCCAATATCATAATCACCTCATAAAATTGAAGTTTCCTTCACCTCTTTTCTTTTGATATCCTCTTGCGCTTCATAGAACTATTTAGTTTTTGGGGGGGATAATTTGAAGGGCCTAGTTGCCGTATTAATGTTCTTCTTGTGGATGGTTTCCTATTGCTGATGTCGTCTAATATCTGAGGCTACAGGATGTAGTTCTAATGTGCTCGACTATGGTGCCGATGGAAATGGCAAAATCGATGAGTGTTCATCATCCTGAAAACATAAAAGGAATCCTTTTTATAATTAATGTTCTGATTGTGTGAGTGATGAATGATGCGCATGCAGGCTCTCCATTTCACCAACTGCAATGGTCTCCGACTCAGGCTGGGTGTAATTGTTTGAGCCCAGGCTTAAACAACATGGATGTTGCCATTTGGGCCACGACCCAAACAGCAACAAGGGTGAAATAATTGTTATTATTTAAAAAAAAAAAAAGCGCACCGTCAATTTCCAAGCAGATTGTCTTATGAACATACTTTCACTGTACCGCATAAGATAATAAAAATAATATTTTTTTATTTTTTAAAAATTATTATTGATATCATCACATCAAAATAATCTAAAAACACCAAAACATATTCATTTAAAATAAAAATAAAACGATTTTTTTAAAAACGGCGTTTGAAACGCCGTCCCGCACACAGTCAGGTCAAAACTGCTTTCTTTGATGTATGTGTGTGTTAATTAGTTTCAATCTGTGGTATTAAATCAGAGTTTCCATTTCTTATAGGAAGCTTCTCCTTCATGGCTAAATAGGATTATATAACGCAGTTCACACCGCAGCGCCAAACGCTCATTTAACCAAACATCAAATAAATTTTAAGTGGTGAGTCCACAAAAAAATAGTGTTTGCGCCGCAATTTGTAAAGCTTAAAAAACATGCTTTTCAAGTCAAACGCAGCAACCTGCTGCATCTCTCTCTTCGTTCGTTTTGAAGCCAGTGGAAAGCTGCCCTGAGTTTCAGCAAGCTTATGCTTGACTGGAGTTTACACATGCTCAACTCTTATCAAAATGAGCACAACAAAAATATTGTAAAGCTATGTGAGAAGAAGATGTGTGGTCAGGCATGGTACAAAAATGTTACAGAGCGATGGCTAACAGCAGCAACCTTCCAGAGCTCCTACCGGCCACCACACAGCTCCATTTTCGACGTCACCACGATAGGGACAACCACCTCGGACTCCTTTACCTGTCGGTACCGGCCGTTGACCCTCTCGTTACAGTCGATGAACAATAAAAATGCACAGTAAAATGCATGCAAAACGAAAACGAAAGGCAAAACGGTGCGTTTTGTGTTTTTTCTTTAAAACCAAACGCACCGTTTTGCGTTTAGTCTTAACACTTGGGCTGGGCTGCTCTCGGCCCAGCCCAAGTCCGGCAGGGTTGGGCCTTTTGGCCCACCTTGGCTGGGCCGGGGCATTTATTTGGGTCAGGCCCAGTCCAATTTTTTTAAAAAAATATAAAAATCATATTTTAAAAAAAATAAAAATTGTGTAATTTACTTGAATTATTAATTATATTTTATTATTATGATAATTAAATCTACAATATATAAAAAATATGTGTGTGTGTCATTTAAAGTAATTTCACAAGTTGACATCAATATGAAAAGCATGGTAACCAAACACTTGAAACTGCTTTTCATTAACCTTAAACTCAACCACAGTTTTAACCAAACACAAATTTCAGTTACGAACCGCAGCTAAAAACATTTTTCAGAAATCAGCTTTTTTTCAACCTCAACCTCAACCACAATAGCAACAACTGCAACAGCTGTGCCAAACAGGTAGCCTGAGATGAAACTCAGCAACTGTACTTGTAAGACTTTGCTGCTTCAATCCAATCCTGATCATGCCAAGTACTTGTGAGTATTTCTCCTATCTGTAAATGGGCTCTTGAAAACTTATCCCACATGAAGAATCAAAACACAACCTCCTCTTGGCTCCCCGCTTCTCACCAACTGGGGTAAGTCCAGTTAATTCAAGAAGCATCATTGTAAGTTGATGCGATAGACAACAGCAAATTGAAAGTCTTGTACAGATTTCAAGTTTAAGTCAGGACATATATCTTTTAGAAGAGTATGTGACAATTAAAATTTTATTCGTTTACCTGACCCTATAAAATATACTCTTCAGGAGATGAGGTTTCCTCACAAATAAAAAATTGTTTAAGAAAGTACCCAAGTGACATGACAAAGGGCTTGAAATCAGCATAACAAGTTTCGAGTTCAAGTCAAGGAGTGTATCTCTAATAAAAACCTGAGATACTTGCCCACCTAAACATACAAGGTATAGTTTCCAGAAAATAAATTTTCTTGAATAAAAAAAAAGCTACTTAAGGTAACTTGGACCGACACTTTCAACTTTCTTTAATGGGCTATGGTAGACAGGTAGTTCATTAAAGAGGAATTAACAGAAGAAAATTACTAGCTAGGTCAAGATTCACATGGTAAAGCAGTAATGAACACACAAGGTTAATCAAGAACACTTGTAGTTTTGAATACATTACAGCATCATTAAAAAAAAAATGATGATGAAGTAAAAAAATCTAGTAAAAGGGACTCTGCTGTCTGATTTGTCCTAGAATTTCACCAACATAACTCGACAAAGTCAGAAGTTAATACTATTAGATCTAAGGACCACAAGGGGTCTCACCTTGACGAGTGCACAGAGCTCTGAGCAGAGTCGACGGGCCACATTGCTTTCAATCTTTACATGCACGCAACACATCTCCAGTTTTTACGGGGACTAAGTGGGTGTGTTTCATCCACGTATTTTTGGTCAAAAAATGTGAGCTCCGTTCACTAATTTCCCTTAGACGTGTTGAACCAACGACAAGTCTTGTGTTCCAACAGAAGTCTTCAGAATCATAGATCGAAGCTTCATTGTTTTCATGCAGAAAAATCACGGTCCATTACAGTATTTTCAACTTCAACGACCGAACATACTGTTTCTTCCACCCATGGAAACTCAACCTTATATGAACTCGATCGTGGCTGCTTAAAGTCTTGATTAATTCCAGGTTCGAGGACGCGGGTTCAAGCTCTAACAACTACACACAGTATTAGACAATGGGTGCCCACTCTCTCTCACTGGCTCTTACAAAGACAGGCCCATGAGACAATTCATGGTGGGGCATCGAGACTTTAAGGTTTAAGAACTTCAAAAAGCAAGACATGACAATCTTTCTACCGGAGATGGGACATGGAAGTTGGATCTGCACGAAGCACATATCTCTGTGATGCTGCAATAATTTCCAAAACCCCATTAATGGGATGGAAAAAGTCATGCAAGGCTCATCAGCACATGGAATCATTGTTTGGTTCCTGTTAATTTCAGTATATCTTTCAAACCTGAGACGGATGGTTCCTATTAATTTCACTTTCCAATACTTGATCTACATTTTCTCACTATTCAAAGTTCAAACACGAAATTCATAATGCCCTGGCTTTTCTTCAACTCCATCATGTCATGGTCATTATCCTGATCTCCTTCAACTGCAGAACAGCCCTCTTTATAGATTGTCAAAAATCGATCGAGCATGACACGCCATGGAAGGTCATGACTCTTGATCATTCCCTTGCAGATTCACGAGTAGGGCCGCCATTGGAAAGGTGTATTGTGTTATGCAAGAAGAAAAGACAAGGAAATGTCAATTCTAGGTGATGGGTTATAGTTGGTTTCTGCCCCCGACCCGCATTTAACACAGCACAAAAGTTATAGGG
Organism: Salix viminalis; assembly: GCA_029228465.1. Lineage (NCBI taxonomy): Eukaryota > Viridiplantae > Streptophyta > Magnoliopsida > Malpighiales > Salicaceae > Salix > Salix viminalis. The sequence goes on from CM055437.1 coordinate 312,420, forward strand.
TGCTTCACATCCTGGACCCCATTAGAGCCTTGCATGAGATTCAAATCTCACCCCTGCTTCTATCTACTCTATCTCCTTTGGAAGCCCATTCATTCAAATGCATGAAATCTATATATATATATATATATATATAAATAAATCTCCATTGATAAGGCATTTTCTGCATTATTTTGCCCTTCTGGGGTCGGGGTCTTATCAGGGATATGAATGATTTAGGGACAGAGCGGTGGACGGAGGTTGAGAGGAGATCAAAACAGAATTAAGTGGGTCTGCGTGCATCATTTCTCACGAAGGGTTTGATGGGAGATACTTGGCATCCCATGTGGGAACAGCTCAAAGGTTGTTTTTTTATATAGTTTGCTTTCCTGATTGTTACTGCAAATTTAATGAATTTATTCAAGAAAAATGAAAAACATGTTATCTTGATGAAGAAATGGGACGTTGAGAAAGTAAAAATCCCCTGAACATGACAATATTCGATGTGATTTCATGACAAGAAGCTTCCTTTAAGGGTTTGCTGCTTAACTATTTGCCTCTTTCTTCACCAAATATTGTATTTTGAACCATATGAGATAAGGGCATTTCAAAATTGTTTTTTTTTTTTTAATTTGAGTATCTACTTTGATTTTCATTATAGTTTTATTTTTTCATTTTTTTTAATTCTTATATACTATATATTATCCCATAATATATATATATATATATATATATATATATATATATATATATATATATATGCTTATGGATGTATTAGAAACAATTAAGTAGATTAACTAGACTATTTTATTCAACACATTGAAAAAAACGAGCAAACCGCTCTGGATCACAAATAAAAAGTAAATAAACAGAAAAAATATTGATAAAAATACAGAGAACTATGATAGAAGAATTGAAACCATGCTTTGAAATGACATGCCCATCTTATACTTAAACTTTGTTTATCAAGCGTTTTTAAAAATATTTGAAATTTTTTTAATTTTATTTTTTAATTTAAATAAAAAAAATCAATATTTTTATATCATTTTTATATATTGATATTAAAAATAATTTTTTAAAAAATAAAAATTATTATTTTAATATATTTTTAAACAAAAATTACTTTCAAAAACATTTTCATAAGAAGGGAACAACGCTCCAAATTCAATGATCCCACTTGCCAAGATCCTTGTATAATTGTCAAAGGTTTTATTCATTTTAGTGTACCTTCACAATCATTTGTTATTCTACTACAAAAAAAAATTATTCTCTTTTATCTCTTTGGTCCGGAGGTGTTTCACATTGATGGAAGCCTCAAGAAGAAGGGCATCACCATGATAAAATGTTACTGTTTGGAGTGGGAAAAACCATGTGCTATTGCCTTCATTTTTAATATTTAATTAATATTTTGTTAATAAAAAAAGAAGATTAATTTGTCTTGAAGGATAAAAAACAAGTCTTTTCACATTTATTTATTTATTTATCATTCTATAATTATTTGGAGTAGCTTTGATTGTTTCATAATATTTTGAATAATTTTGCTATATTACCCTTCGAGCCAAAAAAATTATAGGTTTGACTATAGGGGTGTATTAGTTAATTCACATTAGTTTTTCTTGAAATAATTATGTGATTCCAGAGCAATTTGGAAATTAAATAAATAAAATCTTAAAAAATAAAAACTATCGAAGTGCTAGTAAGTCAAGTCATTTTAATATCTTTGGGAGGCGTATGCGGTGGATGATGGAGGCAGAAAATGGACTTCCTTGGTGCTTAAAATTCTTGACTTTCGAACATCTTTAAGTTATAAAAAATAATCCAACCTAGCGAATAAAAAAAATAGTTTTTAATTATATCAGGTATATTCACCCTAATAGATGAGCATTGCAGGCACGCGAAAGACTGAATTCCATTAACAATTTTTATTTTATTTTAATGAGTAATAAATTAATTGAGCACTTTAAAAATATACTTTAAAATTCAATAGTCACATTATCTAATAGTGTTGAGAAAAAAAACTGAAAATCTGATTAAACCGAAAAACAAATTAATTGAGAAAAACCAAACTATAAAAAAACCTGGTTAAATTGATTATAATTTTTTTAAAACTTTTAGTCCGGTTCAGTTTTTAGGTTTTTAAGAAAAGAATTAGTAAACCGAAATCGAACCACTTCAAAAAAAATGCTATAAATATTTTTATTCTTCCGGTTCAGTTTCTATTTTTTTATTTGCTTCAATTTTGGTTAGAAGAAGGAAAATTTTGGTTAAAGTAAAAAAAAAAAAGTAAAAAATCAAAAAATAATTTTTTTGGTTTTTTAGTTAAAAAATCGAATCGAAACCAGTAAGTTTAAACTGGGTCCAGTTCGCTTTTGATTTTTTATTTAATTTTCATTTTCCGGTTTGGTTGTTTTAATTGATAAAAACCAATCCGAATAAAAAATATTCACCCTATTGCCTACACCTCGGAACATTTGGTTATTGTATTAAGATAGAAAACACAAAGTAAATAAATATAAATTAAAACATATTTGAAAAAAAAAAAAATATATATATATATATATATGTTTTTAAAAAACATTTATAGTAAACTCTTATATTTTTAAATACATGAAGTTTTTTTAACATCTTTACTATCCCCGTCTTTTCTATTTTAAATAATGACTAAACACCACCTAATTGTTTTCTTTTTCTTGACAAAGAAACAAGATCAGCTCACATTAAGTTGCACATAATTAATCTATCATCAACTGCTCAACTGCAGGATTTAATATACAAATATTTAAACATAAAACTTAATTAATCTATCTGGGGATTAAATTAAAATAATTATGCAAGTGACTTGTGCATCGAATGGCATTTGTTCAACAACCAGGTGATTTGGTAAACTAATCAGAATCCAACAACAACATGGAGGTGCATGTGAATTGTAGTGATCATGAGGGTTTTCTTAGATTAATTATTAGTAGTCTCCAATTAACAGCTACTATTTTGAATCTTCAAGGAGGATTATAAATTAAACTATGTGATTGGCTGTCAGTGAGTGTTTAGTTCCTAATTATGACAAAATCTTTTACTAATTAACGTGCTTCCATTATCAAGAATATCAGGGAGAACAATTCCTCCAATATATATATCTTAATTTACAGTTCTTCATTTATTTTCCAAACTTAATTAACCAAAACAAATTAATATATCTATAAATTATTAATATTTTTTAAAGTACAGTGCCTTACAGCGCCAAGCTCATAATCAATTGGCAATTCATTCGTGAAATCCCGTGCTAAAAACCTGTAAATTCTTCATAGGTTATTGTTTAATTGAACCCTTCGAACGTGGAATCGGCTCTCGTCTTCTTTAATTTAAAGAAAACTCAGCAAGATTTAAATCTCGAATTAATTGACGATCAAACAAGTACTGTAATAACAAATATTTTGGTGATCACGACCCATGACAGACAAGAATATTTTCTTGCTAGCTAACTCAATCTCTACATTAAGGACTGCAGACTCCATGGAAGTACTTGATAAATTGTATTATTGTTTGCAGCAGCTCACCAAAAGCACATGCAACAGCAGGGAAAACAGCAGGAAAAATAAATAAAGACTCGTTATGTGAAGATCACATGGTCAGGAGGAGTCTTTCATCCAAATATTCCGAGCTCCAACCTTATTTTAGTCGATTTAATTCTAATATGAAGAATAATATACAGGACAAAAATGTAGTTTCTCCGTAGCTTCGTATGATCCTCGTATAGGGTTTTTTTTTCTTCATGGAGTCAAGAGTTTGCCCTTATTAAGGATATGGATTATTATTTTTATTTTTTTAAAAAAGAAAAAATTGTTTGATGTCTATCTTGTAGTGTTGGCAAAGCTATCAGTCTATTATCAAGATGCCGTACATGTTGGGGTGTGGATAAAAAATATTACGAGTTCCTATCTTAATTATTGTGATCTCCACTGAAAACTTGGTCAAAAGAAGACAACTCCAATTGACATGGTTAATGATGAAGCAATTAGGTAACATTCTCTATGAAAAAGACAGGTCTCCCATGAGGTTTGTCCACAGTGATTCCAAGATTACCAACCTAACTTTTATTATATTTAGGTTTTAGTATTGTTGTTTGATCATTCTTGGTGGGTTCCTCTTACCATATTATAATTTCATGCTTGTAAGAAATGTAAAACCATATCCACCAAGAAAAAGAAAAGGAAAAGAAAAGAAAAAGGAGTGCTTCTTTAGAGAAGATGATATGGACCCGAATGGCACATCATAATTTGATTAATCTATTGATTATCGATTATGATTATTCTTCCATCTTTAGGGTTCAAATCTTAGCTACACATCATATAAACATCCAGCAACCTCTACCAATTCTGCTTCTTTGAGTTTTATTATTCAAGTAATGGGTCCAATGGCAGATCTACTTTAACAACTTTGTTAAGTTGAGTTTAGTTGGTATTTTAGAAAGGAAAAAATAGATATAAGAAGATAAAGATATAGATAAGAATAAAACTATATATAAATGAAGTTTATAAATCTTCAAAAACATAAAGTATATAAAGAATAAAACCACCTATATATAATCGATAGCTTTGATTTCACTTCAATATATTTTATTGTTATTTCTTTCTACTAATATTATTCTCCAAGACGGCAATAAATAGAACAACCTAATGTGGATGCAACTTGCTACATGTCAAGTAGTGTGCTCCTGTGAAATTGCCAGCACTTTTCTTGATGGTTTCAATGAATGCGTATACGAACATTGCCGTGATTCAAAATTGTATTGATTGATATTGATTTCTTCAGGGAGGTGTGACTGCTTGCACAGCTAATAAACTATACCAATAAATCTATCTCATAATGAATAATGAAGAAGGCAAGTGAAGGACAAACTCAATGTCGAGTCACCATCTCCAGTAATATGCACAGGTATATATCACCATGGTCATGCCCATGTCAATATTTTTCTGTTAAAGAACTATCTCGTAATATAATTTATATTATTCTTTAATATATCTTCTCAAGTGAAAGTCTCTTGGATTTGAAAACTTGTACAAACTCACATTACCTTGTGCTTGATTTTAATCAAATAGAATGGGTGTTATGAGATTCAAACTCGTGACCGCTGAATCAACAAAGCTCTGATACCATGATACAGAATCATCTCATCTAAAAACTTACGTTGTAAAGTAAGGTCATAGAATATAATTTATATTATTTTCTAATATTTTCAAAGATATAGTTGCAGTCAAGGACATAGGTGGTAGAAGTCACAGGAAAAGAAAACTTATCCTTCTGGCTTTTTCATTCCCTTTATAATCAACCTTTAGCATAGGTTTGACGGAGAAAATTTTCATGGAGGTTGAGACTTAACCTTAAAAGGGGGTTAAATGGTAGCTTCGTGGGAGAAGGGGTAAGGAAAATTTGAGGGGGATTTTGAAAAGGAAAGAAATTGACATAACGTTTAACCCCAATCACGGAAAGTAAGTTTTACCCTCCACTTAATTAAGGGGGCATCACTTATTTTCATCATTTATTTATATGTGATACCATTTTAAATTATTTATTATATAATTATTTTAAATTCTCAATTCATCTATGTGTTTTAAAACATGGGATCCACTTATATTATTTATGGAGTGCGAATTTCATTATTACTTGTTACATTTTCAATTACTATCAGACATTCTTGCTACCTGATCAATTAATACTTTTTATATCCTCCAAACTTTCTCCTTAAATCCACCTTCTTAATATATTTTTTTCCTGAAATTTTGACCCCATACAAAACACAATTAATCTCAATATGAAGACTATTTAGATAGTCTATGGCATGAATCTAAGCAAACTAAAATGCTACCTTTATTATAAAATATATAATTATCTATAATTAGTATATTATAAGAAGAAGAAAAGATGAGAAAAATATATATATATATATATATATATATATATATATATATATATCACTAATAAAAATTTATTTAGCCTATCGAGACAAATGGTATGGTGTTGTGTTTTAACATAAAGATTGCAAAATAAAATCACTTAAATCAATGTTTAGTCCATCTTATGTTTTAATTTACAACTTATATAAGAAAATAATTGTATGTGACTAAAAACAAAAAACAATTAGATAAAACAAACAACAAAATTAAAAATTCTTGCAAAGATAATAATAACAATGAGTAGAGAAATGAGTGACAATTTTTTTACATGCCTTTTAATTAGACTCGGGTGCACTAGCTGCCTGCCTAAATCGTGCCTATGTGAATTGATTTTTCCTGAAACATTAAAAATGCCATGGTCAATCACATCACTTTCAATATAATTAATTTAATTTTTGAAAAACATCTTAATAATTTTGTGTGCTGGTGTATCTTATGGATCCGGAAATTATACCTTGAGTGCCGTATATTTAATGGGGTGGGAGATAGGGTTTGGTCTCCCGTCGGGACTTGATGAATCGAGAGGGATTTGATGTAAATCATGGATCTAATTTGCGTAGAAACTAAGTCATGTGTTAGGGCTAAATAATACACGTTATTGAGACATGTTAGACAAAATTTTGAACAAGACATTTTATCATTAAACCCATGGATTAGTCAAGGAAGAGACCGTCAAGTTGAGATTTCACCAAGAGAAATCTAAAAGGGTTACAGTTTTTATTCTTTTCAAGCCTGGATTTTTCCTCGAGGGAGAAAGAAAGGGACATGAATGTGAGTATTTAAGACAAACACCGAACAAGTTCTAGCCTTTAATGTGGATATGTTTCGACATCTAAGAAAACATGAACAAGAATATGTATACATCGACATCATTAATTACAAGATTGAAAGCTGGAAATTTGGCCCACAATTTATAATGCTAACACGATAGCAATAAAGTACGTGACTCGTGACAACACTACTACGAAAAAAAATTAAGAAATTTCTCCATCGTGTTTCCCTCTACCGGCCTCCAAAAGAGAAATTACAAGAAAGTGATGGATGTGGCCAGGTCATGATCAATCAGTCTGGTTCCATTTTAATGTGCGTGTCCACATTGCATTTTTCAAAAAATAGATTTCTATGAGAAGGACGCGAGCTAGAACAACTTCGGGGGGGGGGTCATGTGATGGGAATCGATGATGCCAAAACAAGTGCTTGCAATAATTAATTTGGGGTCGGAGATTTTAGAAGATTCCCAGATGTATGTATCTTATATTTTCGTCCATGGAAAAGGCAGAGGAGTTAGATTGTGTTTGTTGACAAAATAAATCGATCTAGAGGAAGAACTAGAAGGGAAAAAGAGGATTGTGTTTATCAATTTGTTCATGATTGGCGTCTACACCGACACTATTCTGAGGATAAACAGATAATTTTGGGAGAGAATTTCTTGACTTTTTGCATCCCCGTGTTCATATGCTGTTAAATATATGAGAACTTGAAAGAAATCAAGAACTATAACCTCCTTTAATAATTAAGAACTATAAAAAGATCATCATGATTAGTGTTTGGACTCTCAAAGACTAGTTGAAACAAGAAAATTCAATCCCCATGAGTAAAAGTCTTGCCACTTAAAATAAAGATCGTAGGAGACCACTTTCTTTTTGTATCTAGCTTGTGTCTTTTAACTTCTTCTTGAAATGTTTTTTTATTTTTTTTTATTTTTTTAAAAGGTTAGATATTAATCACTATGGCATATCTTATCTTGGAGCCTTTTTCTAGCTACTGCATGAAAACGTGTTGCCTATGGCGGTGATGTAGTGCCAAGACTTTGTCACGCACTGCGGGTAAAAATCTACCTTATCTTCTTGAGAATATATTATAAGAATTCATTCAATTATTTTCCACGCGTATTTAGTTCTTTGTCACCATTAAAGTACGCTCTCTTTTACTATTTACAAAGGACGTGTTCCCATAATTATTATTATTATATGCGTGAATCATTCAACTTCAGTGTGTTTCTCCGAAGCAGCCTGCAAACCTCTATTAAGGGGCATGGCTGCATCAGTTTTTTTCTAGAAAATTGAATGAGTAGTTCAGTTTTTCATTTCATCCACCGATGATAAAAAATTAAAAAAATATAAAATGTTTTCACTGAAATTTTTCGATAGGAGTAGTCCTATGGCGATAGGTTTAATTACTGGTGGAGAATCACTGAAATTGATTTAGATAGGTGGGATTAAATAGAAAAATGTATAATTTGGGAATTGATTATGTGAGAGTAGGGAGGAAGACATTATGATTGAATGAATTAGTTTCTCCCCGTAGCCAAACTTCATGTTGAAATTTGGTTAAGACAATAACACGATAGGGATAAATTAATTATGGTATATCTTTTATTTATTTATTCTCTTAAGAGTACTGAAATTTATTTTATAAATATTAAATGTTTTTATTGTATCGTGTGATTGTATTTATAAAACACTATAAATTCTTTAGAAACTTGGAATAAAAAATGAGAGAATTAATAGAAATTATATTTTTATTTATATATTAGGAATTAATTTGGAAATGAGATAGAACTCAACAATCAAAAACTTAATCATATCATCGATCAACTAAATGCACTAACTATTAATCGGATATATAATAAGCATGGTTTTACGTCCGACCTACCATGCACGGTCAATTTAAATAAACTTGTATATTCAGAGGTTATGGTTGAGTTTGTTTTAAAAAATTAAGACCGAGTTCTCATAAAAATACGGTGGGAAACATCTAAGACGGCACCATCTATGAACAATGAGCATTTTATAGTGATGTCATGTCATTTGATAAAAAAAGAGGAACCTAATTTTTCTCTTTTCACACAAATTGGATCTCCTCTCCTTTTCAATTAGGTCAATAATCACAACTTAAGCACAAAGAGTCTTATGCTTAAGATAGGAGGAGGACAGATCGGGACCCAATTAATGCCCTCTTTTTGTTGCTTTAGTTGAAAAGAATGGCAACTTTATGATCCATGACTTTAAAACACATTTTAATTATCATGTAGCTTTACCCTCTTTGAAAAGTTCTCCCTCCAAATTTGCAATAAAGGGATGCTGCCTCGTCTCATGCTTACAAGATTACATTTTAGATTAGAAAAATCACAAGTGTGGGAGATTGGAGAGCAAAAGAATAATAATAATAATCATGAACGAGGCAAGGAAGACGGTAGAGGAGAGAACTCCATTGTTTTTCGTGATGGTGTGGCTCCCATTTCTGAATCATCACGGGATCTTCCTAGTGGTTGCGCATGTAATGCCAACCCTTTGAAAAGATATTGAAGAAGGTGAAATAAAGTGGGAGTGGATGGCATGGCTAGTGGCTTTTGATGCTTCAAACACTACTTTTTTCAAAAGGATACTTCAATTCTATCTAGAATTTATTTTCTTTCGGGAAAAAAAAAACCCTTTTGATCATTGCTGCTCACTAATATTAATTAAAGCTGTTTCTATATATATTTTCGAGCAATATGGTTTTCCAATTTATTCAAATCATCAAGTCAAGTTTCTTACACTATATCGAAAACCCATTTCAATTTAAAAACTTTTAAATAATTTTATATTACCCTCTTCAACAATATATTAATTGGAAATGATGTTCCAACTTTATGTAAGCAAAATGTCCTTTTTATGTTAGTTTGGAGTTGCTTTTAAAGTGGACAATTTTGCTGAAATTTCTTGTCACTTTATATCTATGTTCTTACAGATGCGATGCAAGCCCATATCTATCCACACTGTCACCCATTTCCCTTTCGCCTTTTCCCATGATAACTACTGAATATATATTTTAACCATCAAGAGCCTGCAATACACATTAATCTATCTATATATATATATATATATATATATATATATATATATATATATATGATACAGGTTGAAATATATAATAGAGGGATCTGCGTTTTCTTTAATCGGGCTCTCTTAATTTGTCCATGGCTTTTGAGTTAGGGTTTAAAGATGTTCAAACATATAATAATACAGGGAATGGAAAAAAGATGACAGGGGACGGTGGATACGAGAATCCATTTCTTTTTGGGTGGCAACTTCTACTTTTATCTTCAAATTTTATCTTTTTTTTTCTCCATTTATCTTTGATTGTGCGTGAGTGTTGGGGAGTTTAATGGGATGTTAATTAGACTGGTTTGGGACATGGTGGGATGACTGTTCAATATCTTTATTCACTTTGGTCAATAACATATGACAATGAAAAAAAGATTCAGCCATGATGGATTCAATTTTAGTGCCGAGGGACCCTCTATAATTTGGTTGACGGGGAATATTTGAGAACTTTGACTTGTATTTTATATTTTCCTTTTCATATTTCATCTCTCTCAGTTCTATGGTTCTCGACCTTTTTTATTGTTTTTAGTTTATTTTATATTTCTCTTAATTTAAGATTTGATTTTATTTACTTTTTTTCTCATATCCCTTTACGAGTCTTCTTACTATATGAAAGTTTTATATACATTGCTAATTTTCAAATCCTTCGACTAAAAATAAATCCCAAATAGAAGATCAAGATCTACAGGTAGATTTTGCTTTAAATTCTCTTTATGAGATTTCCATAAATGATTCATTTAGGCAACATGATGGTAGTATATTGATCCGTTTCATCATTTATTATATTTAAGTTAGCTTCAGATCTAAATATAAAAATCATGATTTCTATTAATGATATGTATATCCATATATTTTATTAATTTTTAGAAAAAAGAAAAAAAGGAAACTAGGGTTCTCCTCCGTTTTGGCATTCAAATTATTTTATTTATTCATTCATTCAAATTCATCTACGTCGACATCATTATTGGTGATGGCTAAAGTGAGACGTTTGGAATTCAACTACATTTTCCAAATCATTTATTGCACAATCTCTTCACCAGAGAAGACAATACAATAAATATCATTAAATAAAACCGTAAAAAAAACTTAAATCATGGGAAATATGAAACTCTATCCATGCACACACAAACTTCTTTTGACTTTTTCTTGCCCGAAAAATTAAAACGCACTTGTCCAACGTTGGTCCACTTGGTCTGCCCACCCAACTTGAACGTTAAGGTATCTGAGATGAGCGAGGCAGGCACCAAGAAATTTTGCCATTTGGAAGCAAGAGGGTCCTTGGTGATGAGGTCCATTTATGATTCTACTCGAAGAAAAAAGAGAAACGATCGGTGGGTATCTTTACATGCATTTAGCCGTTAGCTGGATGAAAAAACCCTAACACCTTGCCGGGGCATATGGAGAATAGATTGCATGAATGACACTGCATAATATATAGTAAGTTCAATCATGGGTTGTGTGTGTGATGTGGTGGGTGGTTGGATGAAGAGATAGAAATAGAAATAGAAATAGAAAATAAATTTACTTTTAGAATGGTTTTTGAAGTGAATTTATATATTTTGTAAACAAAAAATATAGAAAAATATGGTATTTATGTTCCACTACCCACATCTCTTCTATCACGGGACAATAATTAAATGTTAAGATTTATAGTGATTAAATTGTTTCATATATTTCACTACTAGAAATCAACTCATTCAGTCGAAAATATTGAAGAATTTTTCCCGCCGATATTTAGCTGATAATATTACCATCTGAATATTAGCTTTGTCGTTTTCGTTGGTATTTACCGACAAGTATTCCCGACGGTATTTGCAGGGACGACAATACCACTCGGTTAGTAAATATTGATGGTAAACATCGAAGAAATTACAATAGAATTCAAAAACCTGTGATGTACGATGACGTGACATTGATTCTGACAGAAATACAGACGGATTTACCAACGAATATATTTCGGTGGTAGATTTACAGTCAGTGTTTTTATCGGTAGATTCAATTCCAATGAAATCATCGTTGGAAAAAAAATATCGGTAAGAGTTTTATCGACAAAAGGTTTACGCCCATGTGGTTGTTGGGAAAACAATTACCGATGAAAAGTACATTCCATTAATGACAAAAAATTTCGTTGGTAAAACATTCAATTCTGGTAGTGTTTTTAATTTGTGTAGAGATTTTTTGCTAGATTAGCTAAGAACTCAAATGTAATTTCCACTTTTGTAATAACACCATAACATCTCCATGGCCAGGTTAAATTAATGATACATCAAAATAAAAGTCTTCATATGGAAACTAACATTTCCCTTGGGAGCGCAGAATTTCTAAGAAAAAAAAAAAGAAAAAAAAAGCCTTGAAAATTATGACCTTCTGGATCTTAAACATCTAGAACATGGTACCATTAAGGAATCCCTTGTGTTTTGGTAAGCCTCGTATTCTATTCCAAAGTCAAAACCACCCTCAATTTGAGGTCCCTTCACTTGCCGAATTCCAATTAACTATGTGATCAACAATATGGTATTTCAAATAATATATTTGTCAAGTCAAATTTCAAATAAATACTTTGATACCATATAATAAAATAAAAAAAATCCATGGAAATCACTTGCCAAATATTTTCCATATCATTAGTCATATACAGGGAAATTAAATAACGTTATCAATAATTCACAGCCAAAAGTATATTATAAAGTGGTCAAGAATGAAAATCATGCGCATCAAATATCCATGAATGTGTGATTGATTGTATTCAAATTCAATGTATTTATCATAATAATTGACGGTTAGATTCACACACAGATCACAAATGATGTCAGATTTGCCTAGATTGAGTTTGGGCTGAAATGCGATCCAACCCTGTTTTTTGCTGAAATTTGAATTATTATTTTTTTGCATTTTAAATGAATACGTTTTGATATTTTTAAATTATTTTGATGTGCTTATGTCAAAAATAATTTTTGAAAAATAAAAAAAAATATCATTTTGATATATTTCAGCACGAAAAATACTTTCAAAAACTACTGTAACCGCACTCCCAAACAGGGCCTGAATCTATCGGAGGAGGGTGGAGGTGCGGTGGGCCCACACCAAATAATCAGCCCCTGCCTAGCTGTCCGTACAGGCAAGGAAAGAGAAAAAAAACACCAGCTGAAGAAGGGGACAAGGTAGGTAGCTCAAACAGGGAAACAGAAAGGAAACTGGGGTGGGCCCCGCCGCCGTGTCCCTCCGTGCGGGGTCCACAAACGTGGGAAACCAAACGTGGGCCCTGTCTTTATGCATAATTATAGAAAAATAAAAAACAGTAAGACACACAGGTCGCACGTGTAGCACGTTTGCCCACTACCCGCCCCAAGTGCGAGGTCCGGGGCCCACATGATCACGTTCCCTACGTGGCAGTAGCCTTTTTTTCTTCTCTTTTCTCCGTCTTGTTTTGGGGGGGGTTGGATTTTTGCAATTTCTTACGTGGCGCAATTAGGTGCGTTTGATACGTGGCAGATACGCGTCTGTAATTGTTCAGTTAATAATTTTTTTAAAAAATGGAAAGTAACGTTCAAGCATGTGAAATACCGAAACCACCCCTTCACGGCTTCACCTAAGGAAAAACCAGACCAGATCCACCCAGGAGGAGCTTAGAAAATTTAGGAGGCTTCTTGTTTCGGGAGTGAATTAAATGTAATAAATAAATGAAACGGCAAATAAAAAAAGTACAAAACGACAAAATCTGCCACCGTTGCTTTTATTTATTTCTTTATTTTTTTTAATCATCCTTTTACTGATTTGCAAACAGAGAAGTGTGATGTGAGGAGATAGTGAATATTATTAAAACAAAAATAAATACCTTTTTTCCTAATTTATTTTTTCATATCTAGAAGTCAGTCTTCTGACTTTTCTCTCTCTCCTTCAAAACCATACCTAAATAAACCAAATCCCATAGTGCCATCACTTCTATTGCATGCCCTCTCCTCTCAAAGCATATATTTCTTGCTCTCTCCCACCACTCTCTCATACACATCTCCTCCCTTTGCTCTCCATAACCACAACCGAAGCAACCAAAATTCACAAGCAAAGAATTTTAACTACCTTTCATGGCAGTTGAAGCTCCTCATACAAGCCTTAATTTCCCTTCACATCTTCTCACGAACAGGTACTACAACATGGTTCTCTAATTTAAGTACCAAGTGTCTATGTTTATTTGTTCTTGTCATCGATTTATCAGTGTTTTTCTTACATGGGTTTTTGTTTTGCAGGGATTTTGTGAAGGTGAATCAAGCAAACATGAGCTTATACAATACCCAGATGGATTCTGGCCTTGTTTTTAATGAACCAATGCCTGAAACACTCTTGTCATTCTATCAATCTTCTCTCGGCTGTGACCCGGTTTCTGCCAAAGCTTCTAATAAAGATGATAGTGGGCTTACTTACAATGTTCCTGCTGTCGTTGCCCCAAGAAAGAGGCCTAGAGATTCAATCAATGACAACTTTGATGCTTTTCATGCCTCTCAGAAGACCAAAGTCAGCCCTCTGCCTTCTTTTATCGATCAAGAAATCATCTTTCAGATCCAGCAACAGCAATCTGAAACTGACCGTCTCATTGCTGAGCATGTAAGTTGGCTGTTTTTCATTAATTCTGTGTTGTGGTGCTACTTGGATTTTGTCAAAAATCAAAACTTTGGTATATTTTGGGCTTATTTTCTTTTTCCCTACTTCGATTTTCAGAACCAGAAAGTTAGAATGGAACTTGAGGACAGGAGGAAGAGGCAGTCAAGAATGCTGGTATCGGCAATACAAGAAGGAATGGTGAAGAAATTAAAAGAGAAAGATGAAGAGATTCAAAGGATGGGAAAATTGAACTGGGTTCTTCAAGAAAAAGTGAAGAGTCTATACTTGGAGACTCAAATTTGGAGGGATTTGGCGCAGGCCAATGAGGCCACAGCAAACTCATTACGCAGCAATTTAGAGCAAGTTTTGGCGCACGTTAGCGAGGACCGCTACGTAAACGGTGGTCGTGCCACGGTTGAAGATGACGCGGAGTCCAGCTGCGGAAGCAGTGACTACGGGAGGTCCCCGTTGGCAGGCGGAGAAGAGGGTGCGGTGAAGGATAAGTCGGTGGTGGTGAAGGATAACAGCAGCAGTAAAAACATTAACCACAACAGGATGTGTAAAAAGTGTGGGGAGAGGGAATCTAGTGTGCTGCTGCTGCCATGCAGGCATCTGTGCCTGTGTACCTTGTGTGGGTCCAATCTGATTGGTACTTGCCCTGTGTGTGATTCTGCCATGGATGGCAGTGTACATGTTAACATGGCCTGATGAAAAATCTTAGTTACTGTTGGTATAAATATGAAGATAACTTTTGAGAAAAAAAAATAATTAATAGAAATTTTTTTCATTGCTTCACCTCTACTCCCATATCTAATTTTCTATACCAAGAATTCTTTTTGTGTTTTTTGTCCATCAAAATTATTTTTTTTCCATTTCAAAATTTTTAATGGAGAGTTCATTTTACTTGAATTCTCCTGTGATCCTATTATGATTGATCGATTCACGGATCTAATAATTTAGGTCATGTGATTGAGTGATTGATTCTAAATTGTTGGTAATATGATGCAAAAAAAAAATACTTAACTTTAATGGTTTTTAAAGTGAAATGATTTAAAATACTTTTAAGAATATTAGTTGCCAATCTCCATCCATTATAAATAATTAGATTTTATTATTATTGACATTAAAACATCAAAGCAAAATTTTAAAAATCAATTTAATATTTTTTTTATCGAAAATCTTAATAATTAGGAATTGGTAGATTTTGCTTCTTGGATTTGTAATATAGAACCTTGAAGAATGTGATCAAGAAAGTAGATGCCTTGAAATTAAGAAAAAAAATGTTAGGTCTTGTTTGACAATGTATTTTAAAACTGTTTTTAAAAAAAATGAAAAAAAAATATTTTTATTTTATAGTCTAGATAATTTTTTTTTATTTTTTTTATAAAAAAAATCCCAACTAAAGGTTTTATGCTACAATTAAGCAATTCGATTTTGTTATTGTGTCTTTACAATAATCTCATCTAATAAGTGGCCTACCTATAAGTTCTCTCAACTTTTGCTTTTCTTAGGTCAAGTAAAGCATCAAGCTTTAAATTTCAAAGTTTTTTTTTTCTTTTTTTTTTATATAAATAAATGAGAAGAAAGATTAAAAGCATCATTCTTATCTAAGTTCATCGGACATAGCCAAGCGCCTAGGCCTCCTGTTATCTTCCCCTCATAATAGCAATGAAAGGTTAAAAGCAATGCGTGGGATGCCATCATGGGCGTGGTGTTCTTGTCAATTTTGCATTATTGATTTTTCCAACCGGTGGGGACTATGATCCATTACTCTTTTTTTTTACTTTTTTTTTAAGATTTTCCCCTGGATAATATAAAATATCCCCTTTGAGGCTGAAGAATATCTCCAATAAGGTTTTACTGTGTAGGGCTTGATTGATTTAGGGCCTGTTTTGGAGTGTGATTGTGGTAGCTTTTCAAAGTGTTTTTCGTGCCGAAATACATCAAAATGATGTTTTTTTATTTTTTAAAAATTATTTTTGATATCAGCACATCAAAATGATTTAAAAACACCAAACCACTTGTTTTTAAAATGAAAAAAAAATATTCAATTTTTTTGGAAATGCCGATTGCAATGCACTCCCAAATGGGGTCTTATTTCCTCTAATTTTTCAATTAGGGTTTTGCTTTACGGGTTAGAAGGTTATTTCTTAAACTATTTTTTATTTTTAACATCAGTATAGTATATGAAATGATATCGAAATACAATTTTTTATTTAATTTAAATTTTAAAAATATGTTTAGAAGACGGTGAGAAACAGCCATAAGTGCTCCACACATGAGATGAGGGATCCATTGCCCTCTTTTCCTACTTTTTGTGTTCCCTTTTTATTTTCCGAGCAGACAATCATTAATTTTTGAACGGTATATTTTGTCATAAAAAAAAGGGAAAGCGTGATTTCAGTTGTACTTCTCAATTTCTCATTAACCTTTCCAGCTTTTTTATTTTATTTTTTAAATGGTCATGCCGGCATGATTATGCTGGGGAAACACATGATCATCATAATCATGTTGGAAAATAATTATTAGTCAATTAAGGTAGCAAGAGCGATGGAGGATTTGTTGTTGAGCAGGGTGGATCGTTTGCTTGCAAGACAATCATTAACGTAATGGGAATCAATCTTAACTATTTAATTATTTATTTTATTGAGCAGGATGGATATTTAATTATTTATTTAATATAGAACAGGACTTGTTATTCATTTCGGGATGAGAAGCTTATATATATATATAAAATCAAATTCTAGATTTACAAAAGGTGAATCTATCACCATGACAATTGAATTAAAACAATATGATTAGAGCACCAATCATATGGTTTTTTACCTGTTTTTCATTAAAAAAAAATATATGTTTTGTATTTCACTATCACATGAAAAATGATTTAAGAATACTATTTATTTAATTTAAAATAAAAAATTTTAATTTTTTTCAAAAACACATACGAAACGTAATATCAAACAAACCCTTTTACGGTATATGAAAAGTGTTTTACAAAGAGTGATTAAATTTAAATTATTTATTATAAAACATTTTTAATTATTTTATAAATAACAATCTATTTATAAATACTATTCCAACAATCATTTACGTTCCTCATTAAAAAAATATCTTATATATAACCAAACAAACACGCTTTAATCATCAATGTACTAGATTTTAATATATATATATATATATATATATATATATATATATATAGAATTGATTTTGCTCCATAAATCAAGTTCCATCTTCCATTGACTAACGAGGGGCAAGTTCCATCGTCCATTGACTAACGATGAGGTGGAAATGCAAACAATTTCTCTCTCTTATAAAGAAAAGAAAAGAAAATAAAAAGAGCAAGCATCTGCCATTTTTCACTTTCACACAAGATCTAGCTAGTGGGGGAGGTGTTGGCATTTAAGCAGAGCATGTGCCAAGTGTCACAGAAGACATGACACATCAGATTCAACACCCTTTGATAATAGAACAGGCCCACCACGTGTGCACAGGCAGTACAAATAATAATAATAATTATTATTATTATTATCATTATCGAAGAGAAAAGAAGCAGCGTAAAATACAAGGTGTAAATAAATAAAATAAAAAACAATAACGTACGGTACGACGAGTGGAACCAAACAAGAAAAGAAAATAGGGAAAAAAAGTACTCTCTGTTGGCCGTACGTGAGTCGACATGCGTGCTTTTGCATACAATTCTTCTGCTAGGTGCGAAGCTCTAGCTCAGGTTAGGTGGGGGGTGAGGTGAGGTGAGGTGCGTTCTCCAACATTTTATCCATCCTTCAATTATTCAATCCATCCCTTGTTTTCTCACTTCCTTAACGATGTGGGGTAATCTTAATTAAATCTTTTTTAAACAGTATTAAAAACATATATATCCTTTATCTCGATATTAATCAAATGTATTCAATATATATTTAATAATTAAAAAAAACCCATTATTTTGATTTAAAACAAGTACATGAAACTATCTAGTAAGGGCTTGTTGGGAGTGTGGTTGCGGTAGCTTTTCAAAATGTTTATCGTGCCGAAATACATCAAAATGATATTTTTTTTTATTTTTTTTAAATTATTTTTGAAATCAGCAGATCGAAATGATCTAAAACACAGAGAAACATATTCATTTAAAATTAAAAAAAAATCAAATTTCGGCCAAAAACCGGTGGGATCGCAATGCCAAACGGGCACTAAAATGACTCAATTGTAAAAATTTGGGAGTAAATGGTTTGTTTTCTTTGTGATCTCATGTTCTGACCACTAGAGTCTTACATGATCGTTAATTTCAGAACCCGAAAGATTAGTTGAGGCATGCGCAAGCTATTCCGAACACCTATATTAATAAAAAAACATATGATTTAAAAAGCCCATCGTTTTGATTTAAAATAAGCAATAAAAAAAGATACATGCAAGCCCATCAACGAATAAAGAAGAAGCATTTCATTAATTGCACAAATATATTTTAATCACCTTAAAACTAGGCTGGCCAAGTGGATGGAGAACCTGGTTTAATAAGGACGTTACAGAGTGCACAATCAAGATGAAATCTCGTACTACGGTGATTAAAAAAATGCTTAATCCCCAGTAGCATATCCAGCAATTTCTTCAGCAAAAATCATCATCTGTCACATGATGCAAGTGAGGTCAACTTTATGGGCCACATCCAACGGCTCACAGCAGCACACACTCCAAGACCAACAGCTGCTGCTGCTGCTGCTCATGAATTGAAAAAAGAAAAGCATCAATATAGAAAAACTCAACGTTATCAGCAGTGGATCAAAAGCCATTTTAATACGATTCAGTCCACTTTACAGCACAGTTTGGACATATCTGGTGGCATGGGAGGGGTGGTGGGGTGGGTCAGCTCACGAACCTCAAAAGAGAACCCTAGAAATACGCCGGGAACCTGCAGAAAGCGTACGTTAGTGCTCTGCGTTCTGGGTGCGTCTGGTTCTGTTTGTCAGTGCATGTTTAAATGGAAGTACTCAGTGAAAAGATCAGTCAGCCACCCCTCCCCTGCCTCTGCTTCGGACTCCGAGGCTGAAACTTTTCCTCGCATGCATTGTTGAGAGTGAGGTAGGCATGATGATGGCTAAGGAGATGCTGCCAAATTTGGAGGGTTCAAAGCCGACAAGTCTTGGGTTCCGGGAGGGTCGGGTCGGAGTTGTCGAACCGGTGGCTCGGGACCGGGACCGAGACCGGGTCATAAATTTTATAATAACATCATTCGAGGGTTAAGGAAATTGGAAAGGTTTATCGGGTTGATGTATTTCATTTTGGATTGTTTATTATTAGTTTGTTTCTTAATATTGACAAAAATTATGGGTCCGAGTTATAATTCTTGCTTTCTCCCCTGTGGGCCTCCATGTGGGATTTTGTATTTGACACGTGTAATCACTATCATGGTGTTGATGGCTGTTTCGTAGTCCACGTCGTGTCATATTCTTGACCCGTTAAACTATTTTCTTGCATAAAAATTCATCTCATCCTTTTGTTTTCTTGGAACCCAAAAACCAGGTCCTCCATGTTGCTTTCCTGTTAGTGCCTTAGGTTTTTGTTTTCATAGTTGTTATTATTTTAAAATATATTTTATATAAATATATGATATTAAAAAAAAGAAAAAAAATAATCAAAACGGTATCTAAGTAGCATGACGTGATGACAGAGGATTTACGATCTGCAAAATAAGTCTCGAGTTTAAGTCAGGACGTAAATTCCTTTTAATTAAGACAATCAAAGTTTTACTCATTCATATGGACTCATAAAGTACACTTTGGGGGTATGAAGTTTTCTTATATTAAAAAAAATATCATTAAAAAGATCTAAGCACATAAAACAAATCTAAAATAAAAAAAAGAGAGTTAAATTTCATTAAAAAATCATTTTTAAAGTACAAAGATAAACAATTTTTAATTAACCTGAAGAATGCAACTCAACTGATCAGGCTGTGGGTTTATTCTCTTAAAAATCACAAGTTTGAGTTTTACAACCCTCGGGACCACAAGAGGTCTGCTAAACCGATCGTTCACTTCGGGATTCATAGAATTAATCGAGATGAATATAATCTTACCCGGACATCTATATTAAAAAAAAAAAAAAAACTTTTAACTCTCGTAGCTTTGTCCAACAAAATAATTGCTTTCAAAGTGAGGCAGCGATGCCATCCTATCCATAATAATAATAATTTAGCAAACTATACAAAGCTCATGGGTTGTAGTATATGTTTGGGGCAGTCCTCGTTCCATTCAAAGCCATCATCACATGTTGAGCAATAATTAAAATTAGGTGACGAGCTCATACTAATAACTTGCCCATTAATGTTTTGTATGTCAGAAATTTGACCTAAAAATTGTCGCGATGGAGACAAGGCACAAGGGTGCCTGTCCATAAGCTTGTGGATTGATGTCATTCACCATAATTTATGCCATCTCGGCGGCCTCAACCACTTGACATCAATTTCTCAGTAGACTTTCCTAGCAATTTCACCTCACATAACTTCCTTCTTAGCCATGCAAACAAATAATTATTTTATTTTATTTTATTTTATTGGTGTAAAATATATATGAAGATAGGCATTGATCAACGTTCGGCCAGTGTTAATCACATCATGAGTAGACTTTTGAAGATACTTCTTGTCTGATTGGTGTCATTTTCTCTCGTTCATGAAATTTCAAACCCATGCTTTTATTTGTTAATGATTCGTGTCAACTTTGCTAATTGTATATATGAAGCTACTAGCTAGAGGATCGACGCCAAACCCTAACTCAGTCGTCTACCATTAATGTAGCCAAGAGCTTTCGTGCGGGTGGGATCTACCTTCAACGCTGCTGTGAATGACCTAATTCGTATAAAACTAACAATATTGTTAATGACATGAAAGTAACGCCATGTTTTATTTATTTATTTGTTAGTATCATGGATGCCATCAATAATTAGACGTTGACCGAATCGAACACTACTACTATTTCTCGATCACTGTTGTTATATATCATCCCCAGATTGATGTTTTTATTTTTGCACGACACCACACCCACCTTTATTGTTTCCATCAAAATTCTTCGAGCCCAAGTTGAGATTAAAGAGTATAAACCTCGCCAATATTGATTTACGGGGTGCGAGGGCTCCATGATGAGAGCAACGTCTGATGATGGAGACTTCTTGTTGGCTATATATATTTATATTTATTTATATGGCTTACGGGGCCCTACGCAATTGAGACCTTTTGTCCCTCTATGACCGGCATGAAATACATTTAATATTTTGAGAGTGTCCTATCCATTTTACATGCATCTATACTCTAATTATATTTAGTTTGCTCATCTTTTTTCAACCTTTTATCTCAGAGTTATCAATACCATTCTGTTCTGCCCAGAACGTTCCGTGCCATTAAGAAAACGAGACAAAACGGCGTTATTTGTCTAGATTTTAATTCCGGCTCGTTCCGGAAATACCAGCCTAATTTCGGTCGGAATGTTTCGGTACCGTTCCGGGTGTGCCGTTCCGGCCTTAAAATCCTTCTTATTTTGATTAATTTGTGATTGTGTTTCTAATTTTGAGATTATATTTGTTTGACTTTGTGTTTATATTGTATAATTTAAAATTAATTTATCTTGAATTTTAATTATGCTTGTTAAATTAATATTTTAATTTTTTTTCTCATACATATATATAATTAATTATATATGAACAGTACAACCCCGAAATGACAGATCGAAATGCTCCGAAATCGAAACGGTATTGACAACCTTGCTTTATCTTATAAACCAAAGAGAGGAGGATATCTTTTCTTTATCTTAAAAGCACGTTTTGTTTGCAATAATATAATGGATGGTTGATTCAACAAAACCACATTCTGATATTGACCCCTTTCCACCTTTTATTAATTAAATTATTATATACATATTAATCCCAATTTCTTAAAGATTAAGTGTATATGTAAGGCAAGTACACATCTTGCTTTAAGAAAAGGAAACTTCTTTATTTTAGTCTTGTCCAAGTCTAAGAGATCAAGAGAGTTCCTAATTCTTTGTTTAATTATTTATCCTTTAATTAATTGATGGCCTAGTCCATTTGATGCGGTCTACACACGACAAGTACAGCCATCGATATTTTGTAGGGCAAGAAAGGTTGAAATCGCTAGAAAAAAATAATAAATAGCTGCCGGCCCAATTAATTTGATCGATAAGCATGCACGATGGTCCAATTTACCAAATAAAAACTCCCTTTTATAGTTTATCATTTTTTCATGATTAAAATAGACAATGGAAGGTTATTTACTTCCTGAAATGATGCCCATCCATCCATCGATTAATTAATTAATTAATTAATTAATTAATGGTTAAGTAATATCAGTGAAACCTCATGGGTGAGAGAGGCTATGATATTACTATATATTAATTAACTCTGAGCGGATTGTTTGACTAAAACCTGCTTAATTAAAAGAAAACAACTGCTGCTAGAAGTGGGGTCAGGGATTATTTAATTTCTCAAACCCTAACTTTTGTTTCGCTATCATCTCCTCCATCACTAAACTTGTAGTTGAATTGTCTGGCGATTTGAAATTGATAGTGCATCATCATCATGCTACACACTATTCGAAAGAGAAGGAATCGAGGGGAAAAGTCGGGGCAAAGGGACAAACATGAACAGCTTAACGTCGGGCAAACACTGCTGCAACTACTCATCATCGATGTGTTTTTGGTAGATATCTTTGATATCTGGACAGCCACCACCATGACCTATCAGTATCTGTGATTTTATACCTAATATATATATATATATATATATATATATATATATATATATATATATATATATATATATATATATATATATAAGAAAAGGAGATGGAGAAATCCATCGAGTGTCTCTTGGTCCATTTTCACAGCACACCGAAAGGGCAATTTCTTTTGCTAGGTTCCTATCAAATCCCACACACACCCGTTTGTGATCATGACACATAGCCTCGAATTCTTCCATGGCCCCGAGCTTAAATGTAAATGTTTGGGAAATGAAAGGAAATGAGGGACACGCAATTATTTTTGGCAATGACATGCTTTTTTATGCACTAGACGACGTATATATACAGGCAAATAGTGGGATTGAAGGCCATATCTCTTATCTTTATAAAAAAAGAAAATATCCCCAACCAAACCCAGCTTTTTTTTGTCAGCTTTCAGGGTTAAATAGATAATTTCATTGTATAAATAGTGGGATTGAAAAAACTAGAACACCACTTAATAATCTATAAATACCACACAGATCCCCTATAAATATTTAAAACACTCCTGATATCGAAAGTTAAATTTTACGATCCAAAAATAAAATGATAATTTCATCGTTGAAATCCACAATGATCAAATATAGTGAAACATCAGCGCGTTTTATATATATAATATAATATAAGCAAATAGTGGGATTGAAGGTCATAGCTCATAGCTTTTTTTTTTTTAAAAGGACGTATGTCGATTGGGCAAACTCACACGGGATGGCTAGCAATGAAAATGGCGACTATTGGCAGCAACTGCCGACCCCATGAAAGCTTACAGATTCAATGTTTTTTTTTTTCCTGGTTGACGAAATTCCTTCAATAAAAATAGGAAATAATAATCCCATTTTCTTTCAATGCATATCTTTTGTCATCGTCTACAAGCCATTGCTGTCAACGAAAATCATGACATGTTATCTCATGGAGTGTTTCGCTTGATTTGTGCAAACGTAAGAGCGGGATAGATGTTCAATTGTTTGTGTCTCTATTGTTATCTCAAATCACTTCAATGTCTATTTATATTTGTATCTAACTAGAGAAATCGGAGCCCAACCACCTCCTGTCTCCCTCAAGCTGATTGAAAATGGAGGGAGGTTGTAATATAGTGAATAAACTAAACCCTAGCTAGTAGTTCGATTTGCTTTTCTATATAGTCATAATAATTGACCTAGATGAAAAGAAAAAAGGCAAATTAAAATCCCATCATCATCATCATCTCCATAGAATCACATTCTCATGTCATGTTTGTGGAGTCTTCCCCTCCCTTCAAAGTGCAATTATGACAACAAGATGGTAAAATATTAGATTCAATCTCCCTACTCCACGCTTCCTGTCCTTTTATATAAAACTTGTGTCTCACCCTCTCTCTCTCTAGATAAACATTGATATATATATATATATATATATATATATATTGCTGATGTAATTAACGTGCGATGCACAAGAATTTGTTCAAGTTTTATTGTGCTAATGTTCTTTGACATCACTAAGCATCCTCTCTTCCATATATAGACAAGCACGAAAAAGGGGCAATCGAGCAATTATTTA
Source organism: Salix viminalis (assembly GCA_029228465.1). Classification (NCBI taxonomy): domain Eukaryota; kingdom Viridiplantae; phylum Streptophyta; class Magnoliopsida; order Malpighiales; family Salicaceae; genus Salix; species Salix viminalis. The sequence goes on from CM055437.1 coordinate 337,127, forward strand.
GCTTAAATTCTTGAGCAGGTTATCGCTTCCTTTAGAGTCTTTAGTAGTGTTATTGACATCAATCTTACGCTTATCAAAAAGTCATCTAGGCACACACCCAACATGAAAATAAAAAAAAGGCTCCTATATATATATATAGTATGAAGATTTACTATATATGCAATTAAAAAACAATTTCTTCTTGGTGAAGAAAAAAACAAAGCTTTTTTCTTTTTGTCAAAAAAAAGAAGAAGTTACTCCCAATTGAGAATGATTTGGGAGCCATAGGGAACATGAAGATGTATTAGCCTTCAAAAAAGGTGAGGGATTATTCTGAAAGAATCATTCTCAATTGGGAGTAATTTCTTTCTTCTTTTTTTTGACAAAACATAGCCATGTCAATCTCAAGAGGGAAACAACTTAACAAGCTATTAGCTCCCTCACATGGCATGCCAACTCCCTACCATCAAGATTTGCACTCCAAGAATCGAAATTGCCACAGCACAACGCAACCCCACCTATGATATTTGTCAATTTATGTGCCCCATCTGACACAAAAAAAAGAAAAAAGGATCCCATTATCGAGGCCGATGTCTTCGTCCTTAATCTTCAACCTTTGATTAGGGTTTGGGTCCACTGGTGTAAAGAAATGGAGGGGGTGTCGTAGAAGTAGTTCGCTTCTTCAAGATCTATCCATCTTCCCTGCACCTGCGTGGGGTTTGAAGGCGATGGATGCTGGAGAAAGCCATCATGGACTCAATCAAAACATTACGATGTCTTATTCCATTCACATTGGATCGAGTGGGTGCCGATGACATGTAGCAGAGTTAATTTCTTTGTAGAGGAACAGATTATCAAAATATATTTTGATTGTCAAAAACCCATTATCCTCGGCTCTTACAAAATGTTCTTTTTTCAATCAAAATATATTTTGGGTGCTGGCGGAATCTCTCTAATGGCTACATGGGCATGGCATTGTTTTCAGCCTTTTCTCCAATTTTTTTCAGATTGAATTTCCATGGAGTTCTGCGTGTTGAGAGTGAAAATGTAGAGTTGGCCCGACAAGGAAAGTGTTTGATTTCATGTCTGTTAGCAGCAGTTGCAATGGGCTTGTAAACAGTTTCATTTTGAGTTAGTGAAAATGTAGAGATGGCCCAACTATGTGTTGTGTTAGCCTAGCCCAGCCCATAACTCCATGGAAATTTCCATGCCTTCACTGGAAAAAAATACATGGTCACATGTTAGTAAGCAATCAATTTTAATTTCAAAACTCTTTATTTTAAAAAAAATATATATATTGAAGTTCATTTGGTCAGATTTCACCTTTGTTTTCAATTGGATTAATTTTTGGATGCCTTATGTCATAAGCAAATATTTTATGGTGGTGTTTAGTACTGTGTTTCAAAAATACTTTTGAGAAAATTTGAATTTATTTTATTTTATTTTAAATTTAAATTTAAAAAATGGTGTTTTTAGAATATTTTGATATGCTGATGTCAAAAATAATTTTTTTTAAAAAATATATATATTATTTTAATATATTTCTGAACAAAAAATATTTTAAAAAACAACCACAATCACATTCTCAAACAGTCACGCGCTCGTGTATGGAACGAAGGATCATCATATTGTTGACCATCTTTAATGACTTTTAGATATATAGGTATGTGTATTTTATTTTTAGGGAAATGTAGGTTTTATCTTATCTGCACTACCAACCATGCCCACCCTACCTACCAAAATATATGAAAATTAGTAGTTGAAAGTAGTCGTTGGGGTTTTCAAAATAAGAAAAAGATTTGAAATTGTAGGGATTAATATGTTAATTTTGTCAGCTTCCTAATTACTTTCTTTATTAATTAGAGATTTTTGAAATTAATTTATATATAAACTACACTAAGGTTTTCACCTCTACGATTTCAAAAACACATTTCTTATATTGCGCATGTTATGTAATGTTGGGTAGGGTATTGTTGTTATAAACAAATGTTTTTAAATTGAAAATATATTAGAATAATTTTTATATATATTTTGATACAACACATCAAAACTGTAAAAAAAAACACTTCAAAACATATTAATTTAATATATTTTTCAACGATAAACAATTTTAAGAATCACAAGCTCTACAATTAGATATTGATTTCTTTCAAACCTAGAAAGAAATAAAGTAAAAAATTCTTAATCATCAATCCATGAACCTTCCTCCTTTCGTCAAGATCACAAACATAAAGGCTATGCCTCTCTTTACTCATATCTAAGTTTTGGTTTGACAATGTCGTTAACGTTGTTTTTAAAAGAGATTTTCGTTCAAAAATATATTAAAATATTTTTTTTTATTTTTTAAAAATTATTTTTGACATCAGCACATCAAAATAATCTAAAAACATCAATTTTTTTTTAATTTAAAATAAAAAATAAAAAAAACTTTTAATTTTTTTCAAAAATATTTTGCATACGCATTCTCAAACACCCTCTAAAGCATGGAAAAGGGGGATTAAAAGAGATTAGGAATCAATTTAAATATACTTTCAGATTGATTCAATTTCAAACGCAAGTCATTTGCCCCTCAATTTGAGCAAAATTCAAACAATTTAGGGCTGCAAAATTCAAACGGGGCAGGTGCCAAAGAAATTGGAGACAATACAATAAATGTCGTTGAATTGATGACAATGAAGCACCGTTTTGTTGATGGTGATAGGCTCTCATTCAATCATGCCCCTAAAATTAAATAAATTGGTTGGAGGAAAGCAAAATCCATTTATTACTTCTTCCACATCCTTATCTTTCGTTATGGCCAATGATGATTCTATTTCTTGGCAAGAAGGAGGTAAATAAGCTCAATAAATCTCCAAAAAATATCATTAATTATAGCAAATAACTAAAAATATCCCTTTTGTTTTGTAAAATAAATTAAACAATTTAAGTGGGCAATTTTGAGTTTTTCCAAGGCATTTTGGACATAAAAAGTGGATTTTTATAATATTTTGGGATGATCTTAATATTTTTCGTAGAATCTCAAAGCATCACCAGTAATTTACTTCAAAAATCAAGACGCTCGACCTCCCAGTTTTGAAAACATCAACAAATAATGCAAAAAATAAATAAATAAATAAATAAATAACAGAGACTGAGAGCATTGACCAATACAGGAAATCAACTCTGAGAAGGCAAGTGTTTCCATACACTGCACAGAATCAGATACACAAAATTGAATACCTATTTATGGTATAGTTAATAGAAAAGCTAAGTGGGTAATCATTATTGTCTCAACACTTCAGATGGAGTATGTAGATTCTCTTTTATATATATATATATATATATATATATATATATAATAAAGTCAAAACGACGGTCGCATTTTTCCCTTTTAAAGAGAAGCAGCACATGTGGTCTGCCTCCATAATCCAATCTCTCTGGCTGAAGAATCTTTAATTTTATTTTAATGTAATGTTTTGAGATGTAAGTTGAGAGAAAGGTATTGTATTGGTAATTGAGAAACAGAACAATTATTAATATCCCAAGAGTGATCTCACACAAACCAAAGTAAAGCAACCTCCATCAACTTTTTGAGTGAGGAAAACAGCTATATAAGGTGTGAACAATTTCATAAATTAATTTAAACTCATCCAATTCAATTAAAACAACAATGTTTATATATATATAAATCAATTATCACCTAGTTTTTTTGAAACTCTACTCATGATAAATAAGTATATGAGAAGTGTGGCAATTTCTATTTTGAAAAAACCATGAGGCTAGAATCTTTATTTTTCTCTGATTTATGAGGATAAAAAATAATTAATAAATTGTTCTTGTTCATCATCATATCTACATTTATTTTTTGAGAAATGATGGCTGAGCTAGTACATGGTTTTTCTCTTAATTTTGCAGACAGAAACTATATAACTAATAAAAGTTATATACAACATGATGATGTCAAGCCATGTGGGTTTAAATTTCACTGACATTAGAGAAAAAAATAAATAAAATCAGAAATAGAGAGATCTTGTAAAGTCTCTTTAGTAAAGTCATTTGGTGGGCTATACCAAAAAGATTAGGGTTTGGGCAAAGGAAATCTTTTATGTGTCACCGATGATATCATTATAAAGAGTTTGTGATCTCAAGTTCAAGTCAGAGTGTGTATTTCTTATAAGAGATTAAAACAATTAAAGTTTTATTTATTTATTTAGATCTATAAAATACACTTTCTGAAATTTTCTTGTATCCAAAAAATATTCCCTTATATTGTCATGTTATTTAAGGCCCAACATACCTGTTTATTAGTCAAAATGGCGAGTTTTGCGTAACCTTCTTGATTATTATTATTTTTTAATTTCTTTCTATACTATATTAGAGTCCTGAATACAAAGTAGGGGTGCAATTCTTTAATTCCTGTTATGATTAGGTTTAGTACTAAATTTACAATTTATTTTTTTACTATAAGAAACAACAATACCTTTCAGAATTTTTTTTTCTGAAAGGTATTGTTTTTTGGAATTAGCACAATGTTTTTAGTGGTGTAGAATATGTTATTTCCTAATATTTTACTCTAATTATACTATTTTTTTTTAAACTAAACTTAGGACTTTGCTATTTTTTATATAATAAAACTATTAAATGCTTTTTCAAAATTGAATATATTTATTAAAATGATTTCCATCCTTATCTTTATCATAATAATAAAAAATAATTGGCTTTATCCTAACTGCTTAATATAAATTCATGCCAACTGAACTATACATGAAATGTAGATAAAAGAGAATTAGAAGATATAGTGTTTAAGATAATTGTTTTTAAAAATATTTTTGGTTTTTTTTGAAGTATTTTTATTTAAAATATATTAAAATAATATTTTTTTATTTTAATTTTTTATATAAACATGTGATGATAAATTTTAAAAGAAGTAAATAAAAAAAGGCTTCAATAACAAAAATAAAAGCCATCAAAGCAGACAAGAAACACTCGCCTTTCCTTCCTTTTCCCTTACGCCATTGACACCAACGACAATAACAGTACCCACTTATTGATTCTCTCTCTCCTTATCCCTTAATCTTTTGCTTAATATAAGCAAAGTAGTAAAAGAAAAGGGGCAATCTGTTTTTTTTTTTGTCAGGTTAGGGTTTTATTACATCTTAAACAGAGTCAGACACGCGCAAATGGAATCATCAGATTAGTTCCACCACAGCCAACATGGTATGGAAGCTTCATTTATTGTCTTTTTAATTAATACCCTTTTGTTATTTTTTATTTTTAAAAAAAGATTGTGAGGTTGTGAGCCGGTTACTGGGTTTAATTTTGATTGGTGCTGATGTGGTGATGATTTTGTCTTCTATTTTGGGTGGTTCCTTTTGTATTTTTTGAGGGTTTTGATTGGTAAAGTCTTAAGCTTTGGAGTGATGTTTTAATTGGTGTTTTATTAAGATTTTATTTTGGTATTTGCAAATTTGAGTTCACTGCTTGACATGCATCTTGTATGGTGATTTTAGGGGGAGTGGATGCTAAAGTTCGGATTCTGGGGTCATTTATCCCTCAAGTTTAGGGGTAGCTAAAAGATTGCATTTTGCTGATATGGATTATTCTTTGTGATTTGTTAAGAAATAGATATGCTGATACAGGGAGTTTTAGGTTGCTTTGTTTCCAGGTTTTTATCAGAATTTGATATAATCATACCTTGAAGTTATAATATTTGTCGGCTTCTACTGGATTTTTGAGCAAATATTGTTGAAAATGGAGGGTCAAGCAGCTTTTTGTGATGGGTCTTCAGCAAGTTCAGTTTTGGGGGAAATGAAATTGGAGGAGGACGAGGAAGAGTTTCGTAGTTGCTGTGAAGATGAAGAAGTCTGGAAAGAGATTGAGGAAATAGTGAAGGAAGAGCTGAAGGAAGATCTTGATGAATTTTCAGTGAATATGTTTTTCAAGGGGATGTCTATTGCTGAGGACGGGGACTCTTGTTCTGGGTTCTCTGGAATTGGTGTTGTCATGGAAAGGACCGAACATGTTCCTGTTATTCAGGTGCAAAAGAAGCTTGATTTCTATGTGGAGGAATCTGTTGCTGATTATTTGGCTCTTATGGATGGTCTTGCTGAGGCTATGCAGAATAATATCCGCCGAGTGTATGCATTCACTGACTCTGAGCTGTTATATGATCAGGTGAGTCTCTCGAACGACAAGATTTGTGTATCCTAACTCTACAATGCAGACACAACTCGCTATGATTATGTAATTTGATGAATACCTGAATAAACATCTTTGTGATAAAAGCATTGCCAAAACATTTTTATTTGTGAAATCACAGTGTGGCTTTGATAGCTTGTTGCTGCATCAGAAGAAAGAAAATAATCTTTGTAGAAATAATTTATGGCCGTAAAAAAAGAGCTCACATCGCTTTATGACCATCACTATTATTCACAATGCGAGACCAAGGCATGTTTTTATTTTCCTTCTATAAATCTGGAGCTTTAAAGAACTCCACATCCAGTATTCTGAATAGCAAAAGTTTTATTGGTTTGTTGTCTCTACGGTAGACTCCTGTGTTTAATTTACTGGGATCAGCTTTATTTATTATTCTATTAATAGTTGCCTGCTGTTCTTTGACCACTGCAGCCACTCAAGTTTAGGAAAACAAATAGCAGGGGTGATTCTGATTGCTATATGTTGCGTTACTAATTGTCTTCAGTGGAACAAAAATGTAGTTTGATTTTTTTCACCACTGATTTATTCTGGAACAATAAGCTCTTTCTGATTTGAAGTATTTATCTCTCATGGCTTTAATATATCTACTAAAGCATTCACCATCATTTCACCTTTATCACACCATCTATTGCAACCCTGACACCAAGTATCTTGTCTGTACATGCTCTCCTTGTTTAGCTTTAGTTGATGTTAACTTTTGACAGATAACAAATGAGGAGAAACTTGATGTCCCACTTCTGATAGCGCTGAGGCAAAGGATCCTTGAACATGTCAGCAACCTGGAAACTTTCATTCTGAAACTCAGTCCTAGCTTTGATCTTGAGAGGCCATTACGCTTAGCACAGGTAGCAGTTGGGGTTGTTTCTTTTCCGGCCAATGGGAGTGAATCCCGTGATAACTGCTCTATCTGTTGTGAGGATAAGATATCACCAATGATGATAACAATGAAATGTTCCCACAAATTCTGCTCGCATTGTCTGAAGACCTATGTTGATGGAAAAGTACAGTCATCTCAAGTTCCAATCAGATGCCCTCAGTTAGGATGCAAATATTGCATTTCCATCAATGAATGCAGATCATTTCTTCCACTCACCTCGTATGAGTCCCTGGAGAAAGCCCTGGATGAAGCTAATATTTTCCAATCAGATAGAATCTACTGCCCCTATCCAAATTGTTCTGCCCTGCTTGATACCCGAGAATGTTTGTCAGCTAGGGAAAGTTCATCAAGTCAGTCTGATAATACGTGTATTGAGTGCCCTGTTTGCCAAAGGTTTATCTGTGTGGAATGTAGTGCTCCTTGGCATTCTTCCATGAGCTGTGAAGAGTTCCAGAACCTCCCATTAGAGGAGAGGGATGCTGCAGACATTACTCTGCATCGTCTAGCACGAAATAAAAGATGGAGTTGTTGTCAACAGTGTCGCAGGATGATTGAGCTCTCACAAGGTTGCTATCATATGACCTGCCGGTAAGTTACATGGGCACCTTTTTAGGTTTCTTTCTTTCTTTTGTTTTATTAGATGGTGTGTGGTGTTGTGCTGATGTGAAGTTGAATAATAAGTTACAAGTTCATCTGTTAACCCCATGTTTTATTCTTAAAAAATGGATAATAGAAAGAACCGTGACACTGGTAATTTATTAACTGTAGAGGCATCTGTTGTGATCCTGATAATGATGTCTCTTCGTCTACTAACTGTATAATGAAAAATCTAAAACATCCATGTGTTTTCCGTTGTCTCTACCAAATCAATTCGCAGAAATAATTTTGTTAGTTGAGGACATAATTATGTGAAAGAAGCTTTCATTTAGTTGATCCAAATTACTTGGAAGATTTTATTTTTGGAGGAATGAAATTTGGCAGTTTTTACTGATGAGCTTCAACAGTTCATAATATTGACTGGTATTTACACCACAGAGCAAGTGGGAATGTTCAAATCCTTTTCTGTCGTAGCGTTGAAAAAATTCAATTGCCTTGGATGATCATCCATATGAGAGCTTTGAGGAGACACGAATGTTTAAGTTTATTTTCTGTCTTGCACTTGGAGTTGAGATCAATATAAGTCAACTTACTTTTAACCTATGGTCACATCTATAGCATTCTTTGCTTTTGATCTTTAAATTGGTTTCTGCTTTTGATCATGTAAATTGGTTTCCTTGAACCCTTTACTTGTGCATGTGTAACAATCACTTTCATATTTATGTATTATAATAGGGAGCTTGGTTGCATTTGTTGCTTTAACTGCATGGTTTCTGAAGTTCTTAACTCCAGTCTGCTCTATTTACCTAGGTGTGGACATGAGTTATGTTGTTCTTTCGCGGTCGCGGAATACAGGAACGGGCAACAAACCTGTCGGTGTGTCTTTTGGGATGAAGACAATTCTGAAGATTTGGTCACCCAATCATTTCGAGAATCAGAACAATGGGCATCGGAGACTTTTAATTCACTACCCATGCTTATGGATGCATACTCAGAACAAGAGAGATCGCAGCTGGCACTAATTCAAAGATTCCTTGCTGGAGGTTTCAGTCTGAGTGAGCACCATCCATACCAATCCCCACCCCGCTGTACAGACTCGTATGTAGATGCCATAAAAGATCTCCATCAGCTTCCTTGGCTTGAGAGGTTTGTCTCCGTAATAAGCGACAACTACTACGAAGACTACAACTAATGAAAGCTAATATCAGCTAATATAGGACTGCTGATAAACTAGGAAAAAAAGTTGATATCTTCTCATCAATGCTTAAGGGAGGTAAAAGAGGTCCTCACTCTATTTACTCCATTTGCATTTACATGAGATGTGCAGAAATCGACGTCTCATTTTCCTTTATAGCCTTTTCAACATCTCTGCTGGACAATGTGTGACCATGAAGGTCCATAAGATGGAAGCAGAAGAATGGATGCTTGATTCATTGCATTGATCTCGAAAGAAACAGAAAATAGATAAAACACTTATTGCATTAGTAAATTGAAAGAAAATGAGAAAGCTGGTCAGCTTTTCTTCTCTATTGTGAGTTGCTGTAATGAATCACTTTTAGTGGTTGGAAGTTGTTGAAATACTTAGTTAAATCGAGCTTTGCTAAACATGCGAAGCAATATGCTTTTCTTGAATAATTGTGGTGTCACTGTTGCATCAATCAAAAGAACTTTCTTCCTTTTCGGTCTCTCCTGAGAATTTGGGTATGAAATCAATTGGTTCGTGCTCCCACCTTGGGTAGGGTAGAGCCTCTTGGGATCAGAAACCAGAAGTATCATAAGATTTACTCGTGATTCCTAAATAAATTTATATAAAATGCTTAAACATATGGTTCAATTTTGTAATTTTTTCAGTATAGTCAGTTTGGTAACATCATCCACAATCTTTCAATGCCCAGCATAAAAGATTGCTGCCTCTAGGAATTTTCGTAGTTCAATGAGTCAACTGAGCCCTCTCAAAACATTATAACTTCGCAAATATGTACATAAAACGATTCGATCATACGATTTCCACCAACGAAAGTTCAATCATCTATTAAATCAAGAGAATGGACCACCAAAATTCCTTTGCTGGCTGGACATTGTTGGGTCTACTCTTGTAGGAACCAACCTAGTAATGCAATTGGATCATTTGATCAACCCAAGTCATCATGAACACTTTTTATTTATCAATTTAGCTCTCTCAAGGAAACGAATTGAAGCATTGGAGTCCATCCTTCAAACACCTCAATTGAGCTTTAACTAGAATGTTTTCGTTCGAGAATCGCAAACCCTTTCCACCATCCCAATCTGCAACTAGCCCTTGAAACTTTTCTCAGGAATCATGACTTTACATGGTAGATTATAATTGTCTCCATGTTTAGCAAGTGTTCTGTGATGCGTCATTTGGTTTTTGACAGAGACATTTTCTTTCCATGGAACCTCTTATTGATTATGCATTCGTGTGTATAAAAGTGTACAATTTGTGTTTTTTCACGCTGTCAACATGGTGTCCCTTCCTGTGAATAATAGAGTGATGGAAAAACACTGGACTTGAAGGTCTGATTCCTCCTAGTAATGCTCTTTCAGAAAGAAGTTAAAGCATCCAAAAATGAGCAAACTCTCAAGAAATGCAGCCATTCATGGACATTCTTGCAGTGGTGAATTAGTACCATAGGTAAAACAAGTGAAGAAAGTTTGTCCAAGGCCCTTAGGAGCCAAAATATCAATTCTCTATGAAATTCTATAAGCAAACTAATTGAAAAAATAAATAAATATAGGCAACCACAGGAAAGAAAAGTGTACCTAATTTGGTTTATACTGATATCTTGAAATTCTATATCCTTGACTTTCTTTGCAGAAAAAGCTTCCAAAACTATACCAACCAATTTCCACAAGATCTCTTTTTAAGGTTTCCGAACCAAGCATTTGAATATGGGATTTCATGCAATCCTCTTCAACAGGAGATGATATTAGAACCATAGCTGATTGCTTTGAGGCTTGAATCAGACATATTTGTCATCCATTTATGAGGACCATTAGATTCCCCCAATATATTATATGCATATGAAGGCCATCTTACATCTGCGCCGCAAGAGCTTGTGACCCCCATTCTAATCATCTTCTGAGTTCTCTCAAGAGCTAAGAGGCTTGAAAATGTTGAGAAACTGTTCCCAACAAAAACATCAGCTTTTGAGCAAACTTCATAATCTATTGCTGACTGAATGAGATATGGGTATTTCTTATAAATTCCATCAACGCCGAGTTTATTCTTCTCGACAGGAACCAAACCATCCTTCCACCCTGTGAGTATAGAAGAATCTTCAAGAAGACTATCAGCTACAGCAAGATAAACAACAGCAGGACCTTTTAGTCCCACAATGTTCCCCACTCTCTCCACAATCTCCTGCCTGCTGCTACAAATTTCACTAACATTCAATTTCCGCTCTAACTTCTTACAGTGAATCATCCAATCAATCTCTATCCTCATGTGAACTGCTACATAAGGCACTGGCTCCAACAGAGAGCTATCAGACCCAAAATCACTTTGTTCGGAGCCAATTTTGCTGCTTATTTCCTTTCCTACCTCTCTAATCTTTGACACAACTCTATCTGCCTCTTTAGCTATCTCGTCAACCAAAACTAGGCATTCAAAGACCCTGGCATAGTCCTTAACGGGCCAATGATCATGCCACAAGAACGGATTCTTCCCGACTATTCTAATTACCTCGTATCCATCGAATGGATCCTTGATAAACTGTTTCAGTTGATCCAAATCCCTCTCAGCAGTCCACTTCCTCCCACTTCCCTTCTGTAGCTCAAACACTCCAGTTTGATTCCTCAGGTCTGAATAACTGCCTAACTGCACAAACCCGTTGCAGAGGGAATCAAACCTGTCAAATTGGAACACTTTATCGAAGGAAATAGGCTGCAGGCGATCTATTTCCTTGTAGAAAAGGGAAGCACTAAAACTAGGCATTAGCAGAGTCCGGTTCAGCATTCTAGCAGTTAGACAAGCTCTTGCAAATGCTATCTTTTGATTGTTTAGTCCCCATACTATCTGAGGAACCTCCAAGAACTTATCTTTACGAATTCCATTATCAGAATCCAAGGACAAAGACCGGCTATAAACCAAATCGAGATTGTTTTTATCTATCCCACCATAACCAGATAATAAAGGAAGCAGAACAACTCCAAGAAACAGAGCAATAACAATCAAGGCAAGACCTTTACATGTTATAGAATTCAAGTTTCTGCCAAAGAGAATTTGATGCTTGCAATTAGAGGCCAAACCCATTCTAAGATTCAACTCACCTAACAATCAAACACCCATATAACCAACATTCTTGCTGACAGAATCACAAGCAACCCAGTTCAGTTACAGGTGAATTAGCACGTACCCCTAATCATTAATCACTCTAAACTTGAATAATCACAGCTTTCTAATCCCATTTCTGCAAATCTCTTAACCATAAGCTTTCAGCAAAACATAATAAAATCCTGCAAGACCAAGAGATGGAAAAAATCACCAGAATCAATTTAAACACTACAATATAGAATTTTACTACTTAATGCAAATGCACCACATCCGAATAGCATTAAACCTGTGACTGGATTACCTACCATATTACAGCTTAAGAAAGACTGGCTGGCTATTCAAATTCAGATGTCAGCTTAAACCAAAGCAGCAAGAAGAATGTGACACCATTGAATTAACAAACATGCAATCTTATAAAGATCAGAAACCAATAAAGCCCGTATCTTTATTAGTCAATGGTGTGGATAGGAACAGCAGATAATAAAAAAGAGCAATGAATTCAATGCCAGGCTACAGGGTAGAGAGAGACAAATAGAAACAGTTTGTGCACGACGCCTCACCTTTGAAATCTGATTCTCTGGTAACAAAGTGCTTCCAAAAAAGGTACAATCTTTTCAACCCGAGATTGGTGTCAGAACAAATAGATTTGGATTTTTCTTCGAAAGCCCCAGAACCCAAAAGAGAGCCAACAAGAAGAAGATAAAAAGAGATGGTGATCATGCATGAACAGGAGTCTGAGACTCTGAAAAGGCCTGAATTCCCTTTAACCAAAAGCTACACAACCCATCGACATC
>CM055437.1:350362-454487 GCA_029228465.1 Salix viminalis
TTGGCAGCGATAAGAAAAAAAATATCTGTACTGTATGTGTTGCGCACTCATTAGTCCTTCCGTAGGTAGTACTTGGCAAGCAATCAAATGAAACTATTAGGACTTTTTTAAAAAAAATAGGATGTTAAGAAAATTGATAATGCAAGAAAATAAAAAAATCAAAAAAAAAATAACTGCAAAATTCAAATGAAAATAAAAAAACTTATAAAACAGATTTAAAAACAAAACAAAAAAACACTCATAATCTGGTTCAAATTTGATTTCACAAAGCTAAAACCAATTGAACTGATTCAACCAAACAAGCAATAAAAAGATATAAATAGAATATTTAAAAACATTTTTTTTCCTTTTTATTCTTGTTTAAGCTGTGCCACCCCCTGACCCCTCCCTCTTTCTCTCCTCTAATTTACTCCATGTAACTCCTTTTCAGTGTCTTGTCTTGCTGCTCTTAATTTCATATTGAAGGTTCTAACCCAAGATTTGCTTTAAGTATGTTTTTTTTTGTTATTATTAATGTGGGTGTTCAGGTCTACTTGTATATGTCTCGATTAATCTCACAGATCCTAAAATTAACGATCATGTAAGTCTCCATTGTTTATTATATTTGCAAGATCTTGAATTTAAGATTACATAGAGAGCAAATCTTTAAAACAAGTCAGTCCCAAAGTTATTAAAAGAAATGAACAAGATAATATGTATTTAAAACAAATCGTTAAAGATACAGTTCACGCAAGATAACTGCCAAGATAGTATGCAATAGTTTCTCCCCTAGTTAGAGAGTTGGGCTCGAGTCCGTCCTGGACGAAGACTGGATAAAATCTGTTCCAGTATGAAGGGAACCATATGGGCCGGGCCCTATAGCCCATGTCATGATTTGCCAGCTTATATGGGGTGGAGAAATCGCTCTGGACCAAAAAATTCAAAATAAACAAATGCAAGAACACCTCCTAAATCCTAACTAGAGATGTCATAACCCAATTTTGGGTCATTCCCCAAAACTACCCGGAAAGAAAAAATAATATTAAATAAATAAAGGGGCTGGTGTCAGTAGGAAAATCACGTTGAATTTTTGGATGTTTTTGAAAGCTCGTTCATACCTCTTTTGTACCCGAAAATGAAGGAAATCGCAGATTCACGGCTAAAATAATTTGTTATCAGATAAATCTGCGTATAAACTAAGTCGTAAGATATAATTATATTTTTATGGACCAATTTGATTTAGTCATTGGTTAATATAAAAGCGTAATTATGTTCAAGAATTAATTTAGGTCCAATTGAAGGGTTTAATTAAGCTTGGTGACTTAATTATACTTTAAATTGATCAAATTAATTTTTATTAAGGGCTTAGTCAATAAGAAATCAAGTTCTTAAATTTAATTCGGGTTCAATTGGTGATATTTGAATTTTCGGGGACCAATTGGAATTTTTCCAAGCCAATTATGCGAAATCGGGGACCCAATTGAACAAATTGAGAGTTTAATGATTGATTGGGGACTATATCGCGCAGATAAAAAAAAGTCGAGGACCAAAATAAAAAGGCGCACGAAGTCAAGGCTAGTATTGAAATTATGAAGGAGGATATAATTGTACAAAATCGAAAATTTAAGTTCAATTGGGGGTGCAATTAAAGCAATTATACATTGAGGGACTAAAGCGTATTTTTACCACACAAATTGTGCATGTCCCTGCACTGTTCCGACACCTGAACAGTGCAGGAACAGTCCTGCAACGGCTCCCTGCACGGTGCTGCAACCCTCAGCCCTCTGCAATATACAGCCACACAACATGCATCTCAGCCCCCTGCAAATGCCCTGCAAATGCAACAGGACAGGCGTCTCGACCCTCTGCAAAATTCAGAGGGGAGCAACCTCATGCAATGTGCATGACAAAGGTTGCCGCATTCCCCTATAAATACGTTGTTCGCAGCTCAGCCAGGAAGGGAGGGAGAGGAGAAAAAAAGAAAAGAAAAGGGAAGAACGAGAGAGACGAAGCAAAAAAAGGCAGCCATCAGACAGAGAAGAAAATAGTTGAAAAACTTAGAAATTTGTGTAACGAATTGGCTCAAAAATCACGCAAGAACAACACCATATCCATCGGCAACAAGCTCCGTCCGTCTCCTTTAATTTTCAGGTCCTTTCTCTCTCTAGAAACAGACCCGAAGCTCTCTCTCTCCCTCTCGGCCAGCCAGCCTCCATCACCGTCGACCACCCACATCCCCTCTCAACACCACCTAGGCATTACCTTCGTCTCCTCCATCAACCCCACCAGCTCAGCCACCTTCTCCGGCGAAGAAAACCGAGCAGCCCCGACGCCAGCAAGCACAGCCCGTCGCCTTCCGACCCCATTTCCGGCCACCACAGGCCACCATTTCTGACGCCACCACGACCGGAAGAACCACCTCGACGCCCTCTACCCAAAGGTGTTAACAGGTACGCCTCTCATCGCACTCGAAAATTTACCAATCTACTGTTCATTTTCTTCTTCGCATTTGCATGCGGGGAAGTGAAATTAATTCACTTCCCCGCAGGTCAGTTGGGCCGGGCTTTGTGCCCGGCCTGATATTTGAAAGCCCAGACCAAGTTGAGCGGGCTGGAAGCCCATCCAGAGAGTCCGGCCCGATCACTAGTGGGCTGAAAGCCCAGTAGGAGATAAGTAGAAGCCCAGTCCAGCTGTTGGTGGGCTGCAGCCCACCCCTGTGTGGGCTGCCAGCTTAGTGAGTGGACTGCCAGCCCAGCAGGTGGGCTGACAGCCCATCTCAGCAGGTGGGCTGGCAGCCTGGCCCATCAGGGCTGGGCAGCCAGCCCACCCATAAATAAAAAATTAAATATAATATATATAAAAATACAAAAAATACAAAATTTGAAAAAAAATATGTTTTGTTTCGTGCATAAGGCCAATACACTAGCATATTTTTAAAAGTTGTTGTTCTTTTGAAAAAATATATTATCTTGGGTTTTGAAGAGAAAATGAGTTTTAGCATGGATTTTGCAAAGAAAAAAATCATTTCTTGCATTTTGAGATTTTACAACATGTTTGTAAAATCCAAAGGGTATTGGCCAATATTCAAAAAAAATATAAAAAATCTTATTTTTTTTGAATTTATTATTCACTTGTTGGTATTTGGATAAATAAATCCTAAAAAGGGATTAGTATCCAAAATATTCGACGGGAATGATATGCTATTATTCACTGTTGGGATTTGGATAACCACATCCTAAGGGGTTAGTATCCAAAATCTTCGACGGGAATGATATGCTATTATTCACTGTCGGTATTTGGATAACTAAATCCTAAGGGGTTAGTATCCAAAATATTCTACGGGAATGATATGCTATTATTCACTGTTGGAATTTGGATAACTAAATCCTAAGGGGGTAGTATCCAAAATATTCGACGGGAATGATATGCTATTATTCACTGTCGGTATTTGGATAGATAAATCCTAAAGGGTTGATATCCAAAATATTCGGCAGGAATAATATATCATCAACATTTAAATATATATTATATATATCCGTATCCTAGCAGTCATAAGACAAACAAAAAGTCAAGCAGCTTACCTTAGGTAGGGCGTACTAGGGGTGCTAAAACCTTCCCTTTACGCAACCAGTCCCTTACCCTAGAATCTCTGAAAGACCAGTTTAGGTTTCCTAGTAACCATAATACTAGGTGGCGACTCCCTTTTTACGAAATAGATAATCCCTTTGACATTTAACCTCCCCGCTCACGGGGACAAGTTGCCACGACGCCGCACATTCTATCATTTTTGGGGTGCGACAGAATGGCGACTCCACTGGGGACTTTGGACTAGGCTTGATAATTTTGTTGTTTATGATATGTTAATTACTTGTGTGTTTATTTATTCATTTATTCTCATATTGCCATGAATTATTTATATGTTTGTTTAAAGGCTTTAGCATGCATTTTTTTCATCCTGTCATCATAATATACCTCGTCATGCATCACTTTTTACCATTTTGAGAGCACACACTAAACTTTAAGTTAAGTGGGGGAGTAGCAGCTTACCTATGACTTGAGTCAAGGTTGAAGTTTGTGTAAACCCCAACTCTTTCTTTGAGAGCTTAGATGATAGTGATTGGTATACGTGCCATCCCATTATCTGCTAAGACCCCATATTGCCTTTACGAGGGTGATCACTGGGACAGCGAGAGACCCTCTTTAGAGACCAAGTAGTAAACCTACCCTATGTCTCACGTAAAGGAACTAGAACCTATCGTTAGGATATATGCTCCGTAATATCTTTTTACATGAAATAAACCTAAAAAAAGCATTTTTAAAGCTTTTACGGGTCTTGTGAGCGAAATGACCACAACCACTAAACTTTCCATCATGGAATATGGGAGAAATTCTGAATTGTCACAATTGATTGAAGGAGACTGCTTTAAAGGCGATGCTATGAGACTATCACCAATCAAGAATCTAGATTGCATTATAAATGAGGTGAACAAATTGACGACTCACTTTCGGGGATGTGGATAAAGACGCATTTTTTCGAGAAAATACTGGGACGCATGATGGAGATTGCGAAGGTGGATGTCTTAAGCCCAGCAGTGCGAGGTCTAATTCATTTCGGGACCCACGACTACCGTTGTTTTTCTTTTGGGAACATAGATCTATGCCCTACTATGGAGGAATACGGAATGTTGACTGAGTTTCCGAATGACCTATACAGGACTTATTTCCCTTCGAGATCTGATAAGGTCATTCCTGAACTGTCGAAGCTGCTCAGGATCCCCAACTTTGAAAGGTTTTTAGAAAAGAAGGCTACTGGCCTAAGATGGAAGATGCTGGAGTTGGAACTAGAACAAAAGTCCGGGTCAGAGAAAGAAAGATTGATTGCATTAGGCATATTTGGCCTTGTGTTATTCCCAAGCCGGACGGGTATAATAAGCTTAGAAGCTGCTGCTGCGTATGTGGGATATGAGACTACACAAATCAACCCCGTAGCTTCTGTTTTGGCTGAAACTATCATGACACTTAATCACTGTCGAAAAGCTGGAAAAGGGGCAGTGAGATGTTGCACGCAGCTGTTATATATTTGGATGGTTAGTCACATTGAAACAAAAAAACCTGTCTTCAATAATTTTTGGTGGTTCAACCAAAGACCATTGAGGATAGTGGAGGAAGAAGAATGGGGGGATCTAGACAACCAAGGTTGGTTAGAAAAGCTAAAAGCTATACCCAGTGGTAGTTTGAAATGGAAGGCCCCTTGGGCTAAAGCTGTGAATGTCCTAATGAGCTGCGGGCAAAGGTGCTGGGTTCCGTTGGTAGGGATTACCGGTTATGTGAGTTATGCTCCAGCTCTCGTGGTAAGACAGCATGGGGGCATGCAATTCATTCCAAGGACCAAAGGGATTGCTCAATTTTTTGGTTTGTTTAAGGATCCCATTGCACAAGAAGTCATGAGTGTCATCAAACAAGACTGGAAGCATCTAGTTTTATTAGAAATAAAAAGTTTGGGAAATCCTAGTACAAGTGAAGGGTACGCAAAATGGAGAGATTCAGTTGCCTCAGCCTTGGCCAATGGAGAAGTAAAGTCGCCGCAAACTGGAGAAAAGTCTATTAAAAGAAAAAGGGTTGACAGTGAAAGAGAATTGTGGGGACAAATTGAAAAGCTTCAGATGGAATTAAACAAGACCCGAAAGGACAAGATGATGATGGAAGAAATGGTGTTGGAAGGTGATAAAAGGAGAGCATTTTTTAGATGAGCGATTCTGATCTAGAGATGCAAAACTAGCTAAGCTCGAGTTGAAGATGGTCGAGGAGGAAAATGTTAGGTCGGGAATTGAGAAGGAATTAGCAGAGATGAATCAGAAGTGGGTGCAAAGTCGCTCTGAGCTCGACGCATTGAAGACTGAACATAATGAATGCCAAGAGAGCATAGAATATTACCAAGAGAAGTTTGCAGAGGTTCAGTGCGAGTTGATGGACAGAATTGAAAAGTATGAAGAACTGTATAAGAAATATGTAATGTCGGAAAGTCGTTTGGCGGAACCTGTGAAAGATGAAGTTGGTGAAGCAGAATTGGTGATTAAAGAAGATAAGATAAGAAGTCTGAAGAGGGAGCTCGGCAAAGAAAGAGAAAAGATAAAGCATCTGGGTGAAAAATTAGCATTGATAGAAAAACACAAGGATCAGATTGATGCTAATAATACTTCATTAAACAGAACCAACTTGTTGCTTATTGAAAAATTGTCCAAGATGGACAAACAAATGGATGAAGCTGCTGCGCACGCTCGGGTCATTAGGACCAATGCTAGAAAGGTGGGAAGAGACATCATCCGTTATCGGCAAAGTCTAGCTGAAACCGATGCTTTCTTGGAGTCAATCGAGAACCGTGGATTCGCTTTCCTACCCTTGGTGGAAGATGGGACGGAAGAAGGATTTTGATTTGCTTTTTCTTTTTGTGTTTCCAAAAATGTAGCAAGCTTGTCCAACATCAATGAAAAGGGCGTTGACCCATCTTTTATGCAAATTCTGTCTTTTGGTGAATATGACTTAAGCAAATGACCCGAAAAGCAGTACTCCTAAGCGGCAATGTGACAAGAAACCCATATTCTATGAAGTGTTGGCCATTAATAGTTCACAAGAAGAATGCATCCATGCATTGCATAAAGCATATTTATCATAACACATGCATTATGCCATACATTTTCTGATACATTCATGCAAACAATACCAGCTGCGAAACATAGGTCCCCCTGTCAAAGTCCACAACACTCGATTAAGAAAAAGAATGGAAAACAGCGAGAGGGCAGAACTAGAATCCCAATACCAAGGGGAGCTTGAAGCTATGCGGAATGACGTAGCACGGTTGACTAGTTTGCTTGAGAAGACCTTAAGAGCAAGGGATGGAGAGGGCACGTCCGCTCAAACCGATGAAGCACCACCGGCAGTTCAAAGCCCGGGGGCACCCCATATTCTAGGGACAAGTTCACCAAAGAAGCAGCCCGAATCCACTCAGCCCATCCCAATCCCTATTACATTAGATTTAACAGATGAGGACCCACAAAATGCTAGATTCTCTAACCACGTAGGATATGACAAGTGGTCTGCACTAGAAGAAAGGATAAGAGCAGTTGAAGGGAATGATCTATCCGACCCAGTTAGGGCAGCCGAAGCATGTTTGGTGCCTAACATTGTGATCCCACGGAAGTTTAGGGTACCCGAATTTATAAAGTATACCGGAACAGAATGCCCGAAAACTCATCTTCGTTCCTACTATAACAAGATGGCGGAGGTCATACATGATGACAAGTTGTTAATATATTTCTTCCAGGACAGCTTGACAGGGTCGGCCCTTAGCTGGTATATGAGGTTAGATAACATCAGGATTAGAAAGTGGACAGACTTGGCGGATGCTTTTTTAAAGCAGTACAAGTTTAATCTGGAGATTGCGCCTGATAGGACCAGCTTGATGACCATGGAGAAAGGAGCTCAGGAGTCCGTAAGGACTTATGCTCAAAGATGGAGGGACCAAGCTGTCAATGTACAACCTCCAGTAATAGAGACAGAAATGGTGACTCTATTTGCCAATACGTTTAGGGCCCCGTACTACGAGCACCTGATGGGAAGCTCCGCCCAGCATTTTTACGATGCGGTACGAATCGCTGAGAGGATCGAGCAAGGAATTCGAAGCGGGAGAATTATGGAACCCGTAGAGAAGAGGGGTTTTGTCGGGAAAAGAAAGGAAGTTGAGGTGAATAATCTGGAGGACAGGTACAAGGGGAAAGATAGAAATTATAGAAGCTACCAAACACCTGCACCCCAAACCACCAGTGTCAACTTTTCCAAGCCCTCCACTCCAAACCAGCCTTTTCACACAAAATTCCCCACAAACAACCAAAATACTTACCAAAGAAGAGATTACCAACAACCAGAGGAACAACTACCACCTTTGCCCATAACCCTAAAGGAGTTATATGCCCAGTTACTAAGCATTGGACATATTGCTCCTCTACCAGTACCACCTATGCAACCACCTTTCCCTGCTTGGCACAACCCCAAGTTGACTTGTGAATACCATGCTGGTAATGCAGGTCATAGCATTGAAACCTGTGCAGCTTTTAAGAGGAGGGTATTGCAGTTGATCAAGATGGGATGGGTCACTTTTGAGGATCCACCCAATGTGAATTCGAATCCCTTGCCCAAACATGCTGCAGGAAGTAGCGGGGTGAATGCGGTGGAAGTTCATAACAAAGAAAGGGTTCTAAAAGTGACCCACGACCGGGACTATATGATATGCTTTGGGTACGGTCCGGGACACTTGGAGGAATCAACCAAAGCGCAAATAGGGGAGAGGATGACTTCGTCTATTTCATGACAAGAAAGGGCATCACATTGATGAATGCATCGAATTTCATCAAAAGGTTGCAAGGATGATGACTTTAGGGGAGTTGAGGATCGAGGGTATGGAAGACAATAGAGGGATGATGATGATAGAAAAAATGTAGGATTCAATCAACAACTAATGGATTTGCAAAGTTGGTACTAGTTAAGCCGTCATACATGCAAAGGAAGCAAACTACTGAGGCGACGCCGAGCAATTATGTTTCTACCTCAAGCATTGAAACTCCTTTTTTCCAAAAGCGAGATAAGCGGGTTGACCCGGGAGTGGTCGTTGTTTCACGCCCGAGGAGTTAGAAAAGCAAAGAAAGATTAAAGGCAAAGAGGCCATGGGTTTTGAAAAAGAGTTGGAGGTAAATAAACCGGTAACAGAGGAAGAAACAAATGAGTTCTTAAAGCTTATGAAGCATAGTGAGTATTGTGTGGTGGACCCGGTTGAAAAAAGACCCCCTGCCAAGATCTCCATCATGTCATTAATACTCGGTTCAGAACGCGCATCGTAATGCTTTGCAGAAGGTACTGAATGAGGCCTACGTACCTCAAGATATCGAACAAAGGACTATGGAGCATCTGGTAGGGAGAATTCATGCTTCAAATTACTTGTACTTTACCGAAGATGAACTTGATGCTGAAGGAACTGGCCATAACAAGCCTTTGTATATCACGGTCCGATGCAAAGATTGTCTCATCGGTAAAGTTCTCATCGATAATGGCTCAGCTCTTAATGTGTTGCCGAGACACATGCTGAATGAGATGCCGGTGGATCCCTCCCATATGCAGCCAAGTGTGATGATGGCTAGAGCATATGATGGGTCACCAAGGGAAGTGTTAGGATCGATCGAAGTTGAACTAGCTGTGGGTCCTCAAGTTTTTCTGGTAACCTTACAAGTGATGGACATCCACCCCTCCTATAGCATGTTGTTAGGAAGGCCATGGATACATGCTGCTGGAGCAGTTACTTCCTCGTTGCATCAATGTTTGAAGTACATTGCAAATGGTGTCCTGGTCACTGTTAAGGCCGAAGAGACTATATCGATGGTGAAAAATGTGGCGGTCCCTTTCATTGAAGCTGAAGATTGTGTGGATGGAAACCTACATGCGTTCGAAGTCGTGAACACCGAGTGGGTGCCCGAGAATACTGTAATAAGAAAACCAGGGATCTCAGAGGCCATCAAAATGGCCGCTAAAAAACTGTTAAAGCATAAGATTTCTGTCCGCTTTAGCGCAGGAAAAAGGAAGGTTGAGTGGATTGGTGTAACGAAGTTGAAGGCTGCAGAACAAAGGTTTGGGCTAGGATATAAGCCTAGAAAGGAGGATTACAAGCGGGCTGCTGGTGCAAGAAGAGAGAAGAGAATGGCAAAGATTGAAGGAAGGAAGCCTGAAGAAGAAAAGTTAGTCATTCCTCCAATCAAGGTTTCATTTCCAAAGGCTGCGTATATAATGCAACCTGACCAGGGACATGAAAGCTCTCTTCAGAAACTCTCATCTATGAGTATAAATACTGTGGGAGAGGAAAAAGTCAAAGGCACTGCTGAGGAGACTCGGTCTGGAATATGGGATGAAGAACTGCCACAATTAACCATCCATGCTCTTGAGGAAATTACTGCCCGTACATGTATTCGAAAGCTAGTCAAGGGAGAGAAGTTCCAGAATTGGGTGACCCAAGAAGCTCCATCGGTTTTTAAAATGTAATGCATGTTTGGATTGAAACATTTTTTTCTTTCTGATATTTTCATTTTGTCTTAGTTTTGACATTCGAGACTCAATGGGTCAATCGAATTCTATCTTCGTTTTGTTTGAATCAAATATTTCTTTTAATGAGATCTTGCATTTTTAGCTCATCTTGTTTTTTTTTTATTATTATTTTTATTTGTACATTTACACTCACTTTCCGCTTTCAGGAACCCTGAAAGCGGAACTTCCACAACAACACCTGCACTTTACACTGAGAATGAGTGGCCGAATTTTAATAAATTTATAATAGCTGTAGAAGAAGAAGAAGGAAAGGATGAAAATAGCATTAGGGAATTCACCAAATTAATAGAACAACACGAACAGGTTTGGAAGCCCGCTAAAGAGGAACTTGAAACTATAAATGTGGGTGACGAAGAAAATCAGAGGGAGCTCAAGATAGGAACCCTGATCACGCAGAAAGAAAAGGAAGACGTGATCACACTGCTCCGGGATTATGTAGATGTGTTTGCTTGGTCTTATGAGGATATGCCCGGTTTGGATACAAATATCGTAGTGCATAAGGTACCATTGGAAGAAGGGTGCAGACCGATTAAGCAAAAGCTAAGAAGAACTCATCCAGAAATTTTGATCAAGGTAAAGGCAGAAATTGAAAAGCAATGGAACGCGGGTTTCTTAGAGGTGGTCAAGTATCCACAATGGGTGTCCAACATAGTGGTGGTACCCAAAAAGGAGGGCAAGATTAGAGTCTGTGTGGACTTTAGGGATTTAAATCGTGCTAGCCCTAAAGATAATTTTCCTCTACCACATATAGACATGTTAGTTGACAATGCAGCTCGTAGCTCCACATATTCCTTTATGGATGGGTTTTCAGGATATAATCAAATAAAAATGGCGCAAGAAGATAAGGAGAAGACAACCTTTGTTACGCCATGGGGGACATTCTCGCTATAAAGTCATGCCATTTGGGTTAAAAAATCGTTTGGTGCCACTTACCAAAGGGCTATGGTGACTTTATTTCCACGATATGATGCACAAGGAGATTGAAGTATACGTGGATGACATGATCGCAAAATCTGGAGAAGGAGAGAATCATGTCCGGATATTGAAGAAATTATTCGAAAGGTTGAGGAAATATAAGTTGAGGCTTAACCACCCGCAAAAGTGTTCATTCGAGGGTGAAATCCCGGGAAGTTGTTAGGATTTGTGGTAAGTGACAAAGGGATAGAAGTGGATCCCTGAAAAAAGTAAAAGCTATTCGAGGCCATGCCACTCAGAAGACCGAGAAAGAAGTAAGAGGGTTTTTAGGAAGGTTAAATTACATCGCTTTCGATTTATATCCCAATTAACCACAACACCGTGACCCAATCTTTCGATCGTTAAGGAAGAAGAATCACGGGATTTGGAATGCAGAGTCGCGAAGAGGCTTTTGAAAAAATCAAGCAGTACTTGCTAAATCCACCTCTGCTTGTTCCTCCTGTACCAAAAAGGCCATTGATATTGTACTTAACGGTGACTGAAACAGCGATGGGATGTGTGCTTGGACAACAGGATGAATCCGGAAGGAAGGAAAGGGCCATTTATTACCTAAGTAAGAAGTTCATGGAGTGTGAGTCTAGGTACACTATGATTGAGAAGTTGTGTTGCGCACTAGCATGGGCTGCGAAGAGGTTACGACAATATATGTTGTATCATACCACATGGCTGATTTCTAAATTGGACCCGTTGAAGTATATCTGCGAAAAGCCCTACCTATCCAGCCGAATTGCAAGGTGGCAGGTTCTACTAGCTGAGTATGACATAGTGTATATGACAAGGAAAGCTGTAAAAGGGAGTGTTATTGCTGATCATCTAGCGGACCATGCTATGGAAGATTACGAGCCATTGAACTTTGATTTTCCTGATGAAGATGTATTGTCAGTCGAGGAAGGAAAACCAGAATGTTGGACTATGTATTTTGATGGTGCTGTAAACGTATGTGGTAACGGAGCAGGAGCAGTGATAATATCTCCCGACAAGAAACAATATCCAGTTTCAACTAAGCTACAATTCGGTTGCACTAACAACACTGCCGAGTATGAGGCCTGTATTCTTGGTTTAGAGACTGCATTGGAATTGAACGTAAAGAAGATAGATGTGTATGGGGATTCAATGCTAATTATTTGTCAGGTAAAAGGGGAATGGCAAACCAAAGAAGAAAAGCTGATACCCTACCAAGAATACCTGTCTAAACTGGCTGAAGAATTTGAGGAAATAGAGTTCACACATCTAGGAAGGGAAGGAAATCAGTTTGCAGATGCCTTGGCCACACTAGCATCTATGGCTAGAATAGACTTCGGGCAAAACTTACAGCCGATACACATTGATATCAGAAATAACCCAGCCCATTGTTGCTCAGTTGAAGGAGAAATAGATGGAAACCCTTGGTACTACGATATCAAGAACTTCATCCAAAATCAGGTTTATCCCCTGGGGGCATCTAGCATCGAAAAAAAGACTTTGAGGAGACTGGCAATGGATTTTTTATCTTGATGGAGAAGTTACGTATAAGAGGTCATCCGACGGGACTTTCTTTGAGATGCCTAGATGGAGTTGAAGTCAGAAACGCGTTACGAGAAGTCCACGAAGGGATTTGCTCAACCCATGCTAGTGGACATATGATGGCTAGGAAAATTCAAAGAGTTGGTTATTTTTGGATGACATTAGAAAAAGATTGCATTGACTATGTCCGCAAGTGTCATAAGTGTCAGATCCACGGTGACAAAATCAATGCCCCTCCGGCTCCCCTATTTAATTTGTTGTCTCCATGGCCTTTTGCAATGTGGGGAATTGATGTGATTGGTCCTATCAACCCGAAAGCCAGCAATGGTCATAGGTTCATTCTCGTGGCTATCGATTACTTTACAAAATGGGTAGAAGCTGGGTCATTTGCTCATGTAACACAAAAAGTGGTGAAGAAATTTGTCGAGAAAGATTTGATATGTCGATATGGACCACCGGAAAAGATTATAACTGATAATGCACAGAACTTCAACGGGAAGTTAATAGCAGAACTTTGCGCTAAATGGAAGATCAAGCACTCAAATTCCTCGCCTTATAGACCAAAGATGAATGGTGCGGTAGAGGCTGCTAATAAGAATATCAAGAAGATAGTCCAGAAAATGGTAGTCACCTATAAGGACTGGCATGAGATGTTGCCATTTGCCCTTCATGCATACCGTACCGCAGTTCGGACCTCAACGGGAGCCACTCCGTACATGTTGGTGTATGGGATGGAGGCAGTAATGCCTTTAGAGGTAGAAATCCCATCATTAAGAGTATTGATAGACTCTGAACTAGAAGAAGCAGAATGGGCAAAGGTCAGATATGAACAATTGAATTTGATCAGCGAAAAGAGGTTAGCCGCAATCTGTCATCATCAATTATACCAAAGAAGGATGGCCAAATCATATGACAAGAAAGTCCGACCTCGGAAATTTCAAGAAGGAGATCTGGTATTAAAGAAAATATTGCTTGTACCGGGACAAGATCAGAGTAAATGGGCCCCGAACTATGAAGGCCCTTTTGTGGTGAAGAAATCGTTCTCGGGAGGAGCTTTGCTATTATCTAGAATGGATGGAGAAGATCTAGTTAGGCCTGTGAATTCTGACTCTGTAAAGAAATATTACGCCTAATATTTTGTAACCTCCCAATCAATAAGATAAAATTTGGCCATAAATTCTCGTTACAAGAAACTTTTTTGCAAAAAGCACATGATCTTATAATATTTATTTATGTTTTATTATTTGAATTTTGATATATTTTGGTGCACCACACTGGGGGCAAAAGAAGGAAAAAATCAAAAAATGTTGACTTGCATTAAAAATGTCGATTTGCATAAACAAAACCATATTTTGAGTTATTCTTTTAAAAATATTTTTTGGAGTTTTAAACAATCGATAAAAGTATAATAAAAAGGAAATTTCAATGGAGTAAAAAGGGGCCTCACGTGAAACCAAGGATCTCTTCATCGAGCATGGAAATATGAGGATAACGTGTGGAGCACATTCTATTTCAAATCAGTCGAACAAATGCTCAAGGAAGACTACAACGAGTAGGGGGGGGGACCTATGTTTCCAAAAGAGGTAACAAAAACATGCATATTATATTGTCATAGCACTAACCTGACAGGAAAGGTGTGAGCATGTCATCCCAAATTTTTGGAAAAATATGGAGAAACAGGATCTCAGGCGAACGAAACCACGGAGGAGAATATGAATTGAGGACCAGTGTTGCTTTGTTCCTCGAGACAGGTAAGTCACCCGTTACAACAAAACTACTTTCATCTTACATCCGGTAGGTCACCCATTATAACCGGACCATCTTCCTCCATCTTTCATTGGGTAGGTCACCCGGGAACAATGAGACCATTCTAACTTGGGTAGGTCACCCGAACAATGAGACCATGCTAACTTGGGTAGGTCACCCGAACAATGAGACCATGCTAACTTGGGTAGGTCACCCGGGAACAATGAGACCATTCTAACTTGGGTAGGTCACCCGAACAATGAGACCATTCTAACTTGGGTAGGTCACCCGAACAATGAGACCATGCTAACTTGGGTAGGTCACCCGGAACAATGAGACCATGCTAACTTGGGTAGGTCACCCGGGAACAATGAGACCATGCTAACTTGGGTAGGTCACCCGGAACAATGAGACCATGCTAACTTGGGTAGGTCACCCGAACAATGAGACCATGCTAACTTGGGTAGGTCACCCGAACAATGAGACCATTCTAACTTGGGTAGGGTCACCCGAACAATGAGACCATTCTAACTTGGGTAGGTCACCCGAACAATGAGACCATTCTAACTTGGGTAGGTCACGAACAATGAGACCATGCTAACCCGGGAAGGTCGCCCGTCACAATGAGACCAACTTCATTTTTCTTTACAACACTTACTAGTTAAAGTCTTTTACAAAGACTTTAGTCGTAAGCACTGTAAAGAAGGGGGCAACTGTCATAACCCAATTTTGGGTCATTCCCCAAAACTACCCGGAAAGAAAAAATAATATTAAATAAATAAAGGGGCTGGTGTCAGTAGGAAAATCACGTTGAATTTTTGGATGTTTTTGAAAGCTCGTTCATACCTCTTTTGTACCCGAAAATGAAGGAAATCGCAGATTCACGGCTAAAATAATTTGTTATCAGATAAATCTGCGTATAAACTAAGTCGTAAGATATAATTATATTTTTATGGACCAATTTGATTTAGTCATTGGTTAATATAAAAGCGTAATTATGTTCAAGAATTAATTTAGGTCCAATTGAAGGGTTTAATTAAGCTTGGTGACTTAATTATACTTTAAATTGATCAAATTAATTTTTATTAAGGGCTTAGTCAATAAGAAATCAAGTTCTTAAATTTAATTCGGGTTCAATTGGTGATATTTGAATTTTCGGGGACCAATTGGAATTTTTCCAAGCCAATTATGCGAAATCGGGGACCCAATTGAACAAATTGAGAGTTTAATGATTGATTGGGGACTATATCGCGCAGATAAAAAAAAGTCGAGGACCAAAATAAAAAGGCGCACGAAGTCAAGGCTAGTATTGAAATTATGAAGGAGGATATAATTGTACAAAATCGAAAATTTAAGTTCAATTGGGGGGTGCAATTAAAGCAATTATACATTGAGGGACTAAAGCGTATTTTTTACCACACAAATTGTGCATGTCCCCGCGACTGTTCCGACACCGAACAGTCGCAGGAACAGATCTGCAACGGCTCCACGCGACGGCTGCTGCAACCCTCGACCCTCGCAATATACTGACCACACAACATGCATCTCGACCCCTGCAAATGCCCCCGCGAAATGCAACAGACTGAGCGCCTCGACCCTCGCAGAAAAATTCGAGGGGAGCAACCTCATGCAATGTGCATGACAAAGGTTGCCGCGATTCCCCTATAAATACGTTGTTCGCGACTTTCGGCCCGAGGGAGGGGAGGGAGAGGAGAAAAAAGAAAAAGAAAAGGGAAGAACGAGAGAGACGAAGCAAAAAAAAGGCAGCCCATCGGGACAGAGAAGAAAATAGTTGAAAAACTTAGAAATTTGTGTAACGAATTGGCTCAAAAAATCACGCAAGAACAACACCATATCCATCGACAACAAGCTCCGTCCGTCTCCTTTAATTTTCGGGTCCTTTCTCTCTAGAAACAGACCCAAGCTCTCTCTCCCCTCTCGGCCAGCCAGCCTCCATCACCGTCGACCACCCACATCCCCTCTCAACACCACCTAGGCATTACCTTCGTCTCCTCCATCAACCCCACCAGCTCGACCCACCTTCTCCGTGAAGAAAACCGAAAGCGACCCGACGCCAGCAAGCACGACCCGTCAGCCTTCCGACCCCCATTTCCGGCCACCACAGGGCCACCATTTCTCGACGCCACCACGACCGGGAAGAACCACCTCGACGCCCTCTACCCAAAGGTGTTAACAGTACGCCTCTCATCGCGACTCGAAAAATTTACCAATCTATCGTTCATTTTCTTCTTCAGCATTTGCATGCGGGGAAGTGAAATTAATTCACTTCCCCGCGAGTCAGGGTTGAGTCGAGCTTTGTGCCCGACCGATATTTGAAAGCCCGCACCAAGTTGAGCGGGTCGGGAAGCCCATCCGAGAGTCCGCCCGATCACTAGTGGGTCGAAAGCCCGATGAGGGAGATAAGTAGAAGCCCAGTCCCAGCTGTTGGTGGGCTGCAGCCCCACCCCGTGTGGGCTGCCAGCTTAGTGAGTGGATGCCGACCAGCCAGGTGGGGTCGACGACCCATCTCAGCAGGTGGGTCGGGCAGACTGGCTCATCGGTGGGCAGCCCGACCCACCCATAAATAAAAAATTAAATATAATATATATAAAAATACAAAAAATACAAAATTTGAAAAAAAATATGTTTTGTTTTAAAAAAAAAGATAAAATGTTTTGTTTTCGTGCATAAGGCCAATACACTAGCATATTTTTAAAAGTTGTTGTTCTTTTGAAAAAATATATTATCTTGGGTTTTGAAGAGAAAATGAGTTTTAGCATGGATTTTGCAAAGAAAAAAATCATTTCTTGCATTTTGAGATTTTACAACATGTTTGTAAAATCCAAAGGGTATTGGCCAATATTCAAAAAAAAATATAAAAATCTTATTTTTTTGAATTTATTATTCACTGTTGGTATTTGGATAAATAAATCCTAAAAGGGATTAGTATCCAAAATATTCGACGGGAATGATATGTTATTATTCACTGTTGGGATTTGGATAACCACATCCTAAGGGGTTAGTATCCAAAATCTTCGACGGGAATGATATGCTATTATTCACTGTCGGTATTTGGATAACTAAATCCTAAGGGGTTAGTATCCAAAATATTCTACGGGAATGATATGCTATTATTCACTGTTGGAATTTGGATAACTAAATCCTAAGGGGGTAGTATCCAAAATATTCGACGGGAATGATATGCTATTATTCACTGTCGGTATTTGGATAGATAAATCCTAAAGGGTTGATATCCAGAATATTCGGCAGGAATAATATATCATCAACATTTAAATATATATTATATATATCCGTATCCTAGCAGTCATAAGACAAACAAAAAGTCAAGCAGCTTACCTTAGGTAGGGTGTACTAGGGGTGCTAAAACCTTCCCTTTACGCAACCAGTCCCTTACCCTAGAATCTCTGAAAGACCAGTTTAGGTTTCCTAGTAACCATAATACTAGGTGGCGACTCCCTTTTTACGAAATAGATAATCCCTTTGACATTTAACCTCCCCGCTCACGGAGACAAGTTGCCACGACGCCGCACATCTACCATTTTTGGGGTGCGACAATGGCAACCAAGAAATCTCTGTCACCCTAAAAAAAGAATGGTGACCCTTTTGTTTAAAATCTTCAAAAAATGAAAAAAAAAAAAAAAGGAGTGCAGTGAAAAAAAGAGTCAGAGAGATCAGAGGGTTCATTCACACATCAGTTTTATTTATTTATTTTCAGTTATGCTTAGTAAATTACAATAATTTCCCATGGAAAAATAAATAAATTGGGAATAGAGAAGACAACAGTGAAGGGCATTTTGTTGTCAGTGGGACCTGAGGCAGGTATATTTTGCACTTTGGATTTTTGGATTTTTTGAGTTTGGGTTGGTCTTCCCCCACAGTACAAGGGCACGTTTTTCGGGAGGGTCTGTTTCAGGGCTTGAATGAGGTGTTTTTAATTATAAATTTTTTTTATTTTTTAAATTTTATTTTAACAACAACAAATTAAGAAAATACAAAGAATTAAAAAAATAAGAATAAAAAACTAATAAAATAATAATTTAACCACGACGCTAAACAAAAATCGATTAGTTCAGCTCATAATTTAATTTGTGGGTCAATTTATCTTGAAACAATATAATTATTTATTTAAGAAAAAACAGCTTTTCAAATCAAAATTATATATAAAAAATCATTAAAATTAATTGGGCCATATATTTGCTAGGATAGTGCTAAGTCTGATTTTATAAATCTAAGATTTCAAATTAACATATCACCAAATTAGATCTAATATGATTATTTTTATATAAAAATAATTGTGATCTAATAATATTGTTATTTTTATTGTCTCAAAACATATATTGTTTTCCTGATTTATATTTTTTATAATAAATTATGTTGACCCCTCATGTTAAGGCATGCAGATCCCCCACATGTGAATGCATGTTATTTACTTACGTACATACATACATACATACATGTATGTATGTATGTATATGTCAATGCCTGCTTGACTTCCAGTTCAACACTGGTTAGATTCTGTTTGGCGCGGTGTTTGCTCGACTGTTTCGCTAATTTTTGTTTTTTTTATTTTAAATTATTTATAAAAATATTTTTGAATCGTTTTAATATTAAAAATATTTCAAAAAAAAATATTTTAAAAAATAATTTCTAATAAAATACCAAACATCATCTTAATTTTGCCAGCTCCTGTGTTTTTAAACAAAGCTGGAAATGAGGTGGCCTTCTCTTCTTTTTTATGGCTCGCCGGGGTCAAGTGGGTGTCATCGGAGCTCTGAGTATGGGCCGACATGTGAGCTTATACATACACTAAGCAAACCCATGACCCCTTAATTTTTTTAAAGTGTTTTCTATTTAGAATACGTTAGAATACTTTTTTTATAATTTTTTAAAATTATTTTTAATATCATGAAAATAATCTAAAAACACTAAAAATATTTAATTTAAAATAAAAAATAAAAATAAATTTTATATCATCCTAAAATTCTTCTGCGGGTCTGTCTGTTTTCTATCAGAAGGAAACAGAAGAATTTTTCATTAATTTATCAGGGTCCTTGAGGCAATAAAACCTGTGAGATTTCACGATCTCGCAAAGCTCTGGCATACGGTTTAAGACTTGCTGCGAATGGTGCAGGAGAGCCCAAAAGAGCAATCCTCTTTTGGCACCAGACCATGCAAAATGCCTGACCTGAGCAGGCAGTCCGCCCGTGGATTTTATGTTTTTTTTTATATAAACAACGCAGTGTCTCAGACACTGGTCCAGACTTATCCATATTCGTACCGGGTGGGCCCGCGAAAGGGATGAAAATGCTCTCCCAAATGATCAGCTCCATACAAGAGGAGGGGTTGAACCCCTAACCTCTTTTAAGGGGACGAGAGCGCCCTCACCACTTACTCCGGAACCCCTTTGGGTCGTGGATTTTATGTTATTTCTTGCTTTAATGCCTTTTTTTTTATTAACTGGGCTACCAGACGTATTTTAATTAATTTCATGAATATTTAAGTTAACGATAATATAAATTTTTAATGTTTATTATATTAGTAATCATAGGACTCGAGTCTGAAATCACATGAAAAACTAAACTCTTTAATTTCAAATTTTTACTACTAAATCATCTACTAAATTGCTGCAACTTTGAAATAGAAAAACCAGCTACAGAAATGTTATGGGCTGCATAAATTTTTGAAATTCTTTGGAGGAAAATAGTATCTTTTTTTTTATTTGAGAAAACTCCACTCTCCAGAAAGTACATTTTATGGGCCCAAATAAATGAATAAAATTTTGATTGTTTCAGACTCTTACAAGAGATGCATGTCTCGATTCGAGTTATAGACCTACTATGCAGATTTCAAACTTTTTGACACCACGTCGCACCTCTTGGGGAAGAGAAAAATAATACCGCTACAAGATGAAACTAAAAATTATATTCTATTATTCTATATTAGATTTAAGAAATTCTGAATATTATATATATATAATATAAATATATATATCTCGTATCAAGGTTCAAATTGAGTTTCAAATTTAATTTAATAATATTAATATCATATTCGGGTATATATAATAACCTTCTTCGAAATCAGGGCTCAAATTCCTTTTCCCAGGCCCAGCCCGTGTTCATTAAAGTATAATATGTCCACGGTAACCAACGTATACAGAACCATGAACAACCAAGCACAGGAAAAAAAAATCTTGATTAAAGCCCATGTTCTGAGTTCATGAATGAAATATCTTTAGAGATAAAAATAAAAAAAATAAAAAAGATTTCTTTAAAAAGATAAAATAAAAATATTATTTTAATTTATTCTTTTTTTTAAAAAAAAAACAACAGCTTTAGAGACCGACTTAATATCTTTACAAGTTAAAAACACTGTTAAGAAAGCACCTTAAAACAATGGCATCTTACCACATGATAAGGATTTAAAGCTACTTTTATTGTTCGGTTGGATTTGTGTTCTAAAGTTTTTTTTCCTTTATAAAAGTATTAAAATTATATTTTTTTATTTTAAAAATTATTTTTAATATCATTACATCAAAACAATATAAAAATATTAATTTAAAATAAAAATAATATTTTTTGAAAAATAGTGTGAAACAGTGACTCAGGCTGTTGCCGCCTTCCTTGAAATGGTCTGTAGCTTTAGGAATCAATGAGGTCAGCACTCATTAATTAATCCACAAATTTCCAAGAATTCTTACACTCGAAGTTCATTGACTAAAAAAAGAAAAAAGAAAAAGAAAAAAAGTCGCCATGACTAGAGTCGTTTGCGTGTTGTGGAATTCTGGGCAGAGCACACGGAGAAACCAGCAAGTCTTATTAACAGCTTGGAACATAGTTTCTGTTTTAAATTGTGTTCTTAAAATATTTTTATAGATAAAATTTATTTTTTATTTTTTATTTTTTTTATATTATTTTGATAGGCTATTATTATTATTTTTTAAAGAAAATAAATAAATTAATTAATTTAATATATTTCTAAATATAAAGATATTTTGAAAACAATCTCGATTACACTCCTAAACAAATAATTTATAGTAAACATAAAAATCATAAATAAATAAATTGTAACTCGAAGCATTTAGTTAAAATATTTTTTTTTATTTTTTTTCAACTTGATAATAAACATTGTATTTTTATCTACATACATGGCATGGCAAGATGTCCCTGTTGCGTGGGTTTAACTTTTTTCTTTTTTTTTCTTTTCAAAATATCAAGGATTTATTAAATTAAAATTAAATATATTGCTTATAAACAATTCATATATTTTAATCATAGACAAAGAAGAAGAATAAAAAATCACACACTTGGCATAAAAAATAGACAAGACATTCACTTTTGATACATTCAAAGAGAATGTTATCGAATAGATCCTTGTATGATATGATTAAATAATCTTTTTTATTATTATTAAATTGTGGATTTCATGACTCAATAGTTTTAATTTAAAGCGATGCGAACCCTCTTTTTGTTAATGGATAAATAAGATGGCTGCAAAATGTTGATTTTAATTTATTTTTTCAATTAAACTAATTTTTACTATTTATAATAATAATAATAACAACAATAATAATAATAATAGGTCCACTTAAAGTTATAAAAAATCTTTCAACATTTCACATCAACATTTCAACATCAAACTTCTGTAAAAGAAAATTCGCTTTATATATGTCAATTCCCTCTCGATCTCCATATTGATATTTACTAAAGTCTTATCAACAATTTTAAAACTAAAATAACATTATTTCAAATAAAAATAAAATAAAATTTTGAACTACATATTATGAAATCTCTTCTTAAACAAATCATGAATTGATATGTTTATCAAATTAATATTTAAATTGATTAAAACAAAATTTAATCTATATCGAGTTTTTAGAGTAACAAGTTACTAGATTGTCTTATTAAGTTGAGCCGACTTAATAATAATTATTTTTTATAAACTTATATAACAAGCCTCCAAATCACACATGATTGGATCATGTATTAATAAACTAATTAATTAGTTGTTTAAACTCAATATCAAAAACATAAGAGCAAGTTGATAATGAAGCTGTTCAATAACACCCTTGATTTTCAAATTGAAATGAGTCTTTGAGACTGTTTGTTTTAAAATATATTAATATATTTTTTTTTAATTTTTTAATTTTAGTATATCAAAATAATTTTAAAAAATAAAAAATATATAATTAATATTTTTTTAAATAAAAATATTTCTGAAAAATATTAAAAATAGAAACAAACAAAATGATTAGAAAAAGAAAAGGAAACAGTTATTGATATTATCTGTGCATAAATAACATGAGGTGCTCCGTCCCTTCCTCCCACGCTTTCCTTAAAACCGGTCTCTACGCACGTGGCCCACCATTCCTAGCTTCCACCGAACCTTCTGGATTGTCCAGGATTCTTCCCTTAACATCTCTCTTAGATTTTCCTGTCTTAAAATTAATTTTTTCCATGGCTTCTCTCTTTCGGTGAGGGCTTAGCAAGTAAACCTTTTAAAAAAACTATATAAGAAAATGAAAATGAATACTACTTTATTTTTTTAGATACGGGAAAGTCTCACCTTCAAAAAAATGTATTTTATAGATTAAGATAAATAAATAAAATCTTGTTTTTTTAAGCTCTTATAAAAGAGTATATATTTTAACTCAAATTCGAGACTTACTGTATATATCTTAAACTCTTTATTATTACGAGTCTCTTGAAAATGAATAACTACTTTACCGTACCATTGTATCCACTTCTACTCTTAGCAAAAATGAAGAATTTAATTTTCATTTTTATGTTTTTGAGAATTTTCTCATGTCTAATTCTTCTTGAATTCCTTCTATCCAAGTAAATAAATAAATTGTAAATTAAATCTCTTTGAATATCAGGAAAGAATTCACCTCTAGTATTTACTTGCAACCATCTAAATTTCAAATTATAAGTCATATGTTTTTTAAATCTCTTTATCCAAGCATGATAGGTGATTGTTAAGTTGATCCTAATAAAGAAAAATCTCATACTTTATTTAGCATTCAATTGATAATACAATCTGAAGACACTATAAAGAATTATTTAACCTAAAAAACAAATCAGATCAATAATCGAACTTTAAATCTACTTTACTATTTAATATTATGCAAAACTCAAATTTTACTATTTTTATTTAAAACAATAAAAAAAATTGTCTGATAAAGGGAATTTCATTTAAAACAACTAAAAAGCAACAAAGCATCATTATTCTATTCTAAAAACATTTTTCTTTTGTTAATAAAAAAAGTATTAAATTCTTCAGTAGCAAGTTAAGGATATTTTGGGGTTTTTACTCCACCCACCTGCCGAGTGCTTTCCTCCCGATCCCAAGTTCTCAAACGAAAGCTAACATTTTGTCTATAAGAACCAAACTCACCAAAAGCACAAGTTTTTCTACACTAAACTATTGTAAGAATTCCTGATCACTAAAAAGTTTGTATCTTTCTTGCATTTTACTGAGAAATATCACTTGGGGTTTCTCTGTTTGCCGAGTTCACACCCGGTTTATTAGTAAGCTACTCCCGATTTGTCCAATGGAGAGAGGAGGATATAGAGGCGGAGGAAGAGGTGGTCATGGTGGTAGGAACAGTGGTGGTAGAAGAGGAGGATATGGAGGAGGAAGAGATGGTGGTCGTGGTGGTGGGTATGATGGTGGTCGTGGTGGCTCAGAAAGTGGCCGTGGAGGGTATGAAGGGGGGGTCGTGAAGAGTATGAAGGGGGTCCTGGTGGCTATCCTCGTCAGCATTTGAGACCAAACAATCAAGGTGGTGGTGGTACTCCTGGTCAAAGCGTTGGTGGAGTGTGGGCTACAAGGGGTGGGCATAGTAGCGGTGGTGGTACACCTGGTCAAAGCGTTGTTGGTGGTAATCCTGGTCAAAGCGTTGGTGGAGTGTGGGCTACAAGGGGTGGGCATAGTAGCGGTGGTGGTGGTGGTACACCTGCTCAAAGTGTTGTTGGTGGTACT
The DNA here is from genome assembly GCA_029228465.1 of Salix viminalis. NCBI lineage: Eukaryota > Viridiplantae > Streptophyta > Magnoliopsida > Malpighiales > Salicaceae > Salix > Salix viminalis. The sequence continues at coordinate 374,711 of CM055437.1, forward strand.
CCTGGTCAAAGCGTTGGTGGAGTGTGGGCTACAAGGGGTGGACATAGTAGCGGTGGTGGTGGTGCTGGTGGAGTGTGGGCTACAAGGGGTGGGCATAGTGGTGGTACACCTGCTCAAAGTGCTGGTGGAGTGTGGGCTACAAGGGGTGGGCATAGTGGTGGTACACCTGCTCAAAGTGCTGGTGGAGTGTGGGCTACAAGGGGTGGGCATGGTGGTGGTGGTGGTGGGTCACAATCAGAGCGGCAAGGAGGTGACCCATCCCAATCAAAGTAGCGGTATGGGGTCTAAAAGGGGTTGTGAAGTTGGTCGCGGTGGCGGTGAAGAAAGAGGGAGGGATCAGGTGTCAGAAACTAAGGGAGGAAAGGGACCCTCAAGGCCTGGCAATGTTGGTTCTAATTCTAATGATGATCTCGTCCCAAGTAAGTTTTTATTTTTTTGTCAATTATATTGCTATTTGTGTGTTGAGTTTGGTCGCTAATGATTTGCAGGAAATATGAAGCGGTTTTTATTTGTGTTGTTTGGTGAAATAGTATGTCTTTTGGGTTCAAGTTTGAAACTTTTTGTTGATTTTTTTTAAGTTTGAGAAAAAGATGACATTTCTTTTTTGTTACCATCTTCCTATCTAAGAACTGCCTCAATGATATCATGAGGGTGTTACTTAGTGAAATTTTGATTGGTTGATGAGTGATTAACAAGCTACTATACTTACGAGAAATGTAATTGTTGACAACCTGATCATTGATTGTAAATATATTTTGAGGACCCTGGTGCAGCTTTAGGCACACCGGAATTATAACTTAACCTAAGTAGTTGATACAAGGATGTTTCCCAAATTTGGAACTTTAAAGGGGTCATTTCTAATTGTATTTAATTTTCTTTTCATCTTTTTATTTATTAACTATTCCCATTTCAGAATTGGGAAGAAAGAAATTAGATGGCATAATCAAGGTTACTTACGTACTATATCCCAATCCAGGGTTTTTTACTTCTGTATTCGGCCATTGAGTTTTGCCTTTTTGTTTAGTTGATGCTATTTAACTCACTTATGCAAGAACGTTAGTTTGTACTAAGTAGCGATTTTTTTCTGTGTTATTTGCCAACTTCATTCCAAGTAATGGTGTTCTGTATTTTGTGGATCTGTCATTTTGATTTTTGATTTTTTTTTCTTAAATTGTATAAAAATGAGGATAAATCTCCTGGATAGTGTGTTCATGGCCATGATATGAGGTTTTTGCATCTTTTTGCTGTCCTTGTGTTGCATTAAACAACATGGATTTAGAACTTAGTGGATGTTGTTATGCTTGAAGTTCAAAGTTCATCTAAGTTCAGATTGTTATTATCTGTAGCTTGCTACAATGTGGCAAATAAATCATGATAGTTATTTTATGTGCACTTCCAATATTTATCTTTGTTAACAAATTGGCACATCAAGAAAGTTATTGATAGTATCTTCTTTGTATTGTCTTTTCAATCTTGATGAATATGAATTTAGGGCAACTGCCAATATAACAACTATATGCTGAATATCTTTGTCAATTCCACTAAGCAATAAATTTTAATAGAAGCAGATGGATGTGTTTGAGTTTATCACAAACTGGAAACCTTAATGAAATAAGCTCTCTTTTCTTTGCAGGTCCTAGCATGCCAAAAGGTTTGGCTTCTATCTCTTTGGACAATGTTAATAGGATTAGTCCAGTTCAACGGCCAGATACAGGTGGCCAACTGGCAGTCCGAACCCCTAGGCTTCTTGTAAATCACTTTCCTGTTAATTTCAGTCCTAAGAGCATCATAAGGCATTATGATGTTGATATCAAGCAAGAAGTGCCTCCCAAGCATGGCCGGTCTGGGAAAATTTCAAAGTCCATTTTAACAATGATCAGGGATAAGTTATTTACTGATGATCCCTCACGGTTTCCTTTAGCTAAGACTGCCTATGATGGGGAGAAGAACATTTTCAGTGCAGTTCCCTTGCCCACAGGAACATTTACAGTGGAGGTCTCTGAGGCAGAAGATATGAATCCACGTTCTTACCTGTTTACCATAAAGCTTGTGAATGAACTTCAGTTGCGCAAGCTGAAGGATTACTTGGATGGGACGCTTTGTTCAGTACCTCGTGACATATTGCAAGGGATGGATGTGGTGGTGAAAGAGCACCCAGCTAGGACGATGATCTCTGTTGGTCGCGGCTTCCATTATGTTAGAGCTCACCAAGATTACCTTGGGCATGGAATCATAGCATCTAAAGGGTGTCAACAAAGCCTCAAGCCAACCTCCCAGGGCCTAGTTTTATGCTTGGATTATTCTGTTCTATCATTCCGTCAGCCAGTTTCTGTGATAGAATTCTTGACAGAACATATTTCTGGGTTTAAATTAAATAATTTTAGAAGATTTAGGAGAGATGTGGAAATTGCATTGAGAGGACTCAAAGTTAGAGTGACTCATCGTGTCACCAAACAGAAATATGTTATCGCTGGGTTGACAAGAGATGATACACGAAATATTACATTTTCTCAAGAAGATCCAGACGGCAATGCTTCACAGAATGTTAGGCTTGTTGAATATTTCAGACAAAAATATGGCAGAGATATAGTGAACCAAGATATCCCTTGCCTAGAAATGAAAAGCAAAATGAGAAACTATGTACCGATGGAGTACTGTGTCTTGGTTGAAGGGCAGGTATTTCCAAAAGACGATCTGAAGAAAGAGGAAGCCCAGATGTTGAAGGACATCTCACTAGTGAAGCCCAAGGATAGACAAAAAACCATATGCAGTATGGTACGGGATGTTGATGGACCTTTTGGGTATGTATTTCAACACGTTGCGTTTTCATTTTGATACATGATTGGAGGTCGTGTTTTTACATACTGCTGCTCTATATGCTTCACTTTGAACAATAAATAGATATGGTTTTCTGATTGGCTGTCACTCTCATTATGCTTATAACTTTTTCATCCTTGACGTGTTTACCTATTATATATTTAGTTCATGGCACAGTTGCATTTGATTAAACTGCTCAGAGCAATTTTTTTTTTTATTGTACTTCACAAAAGCATCATTTTCTTCTGCGAATTTTCTGAGCAACTGGGATTATTTTCCATCATGGGCAATGTTATTGACTCATCCTAGTGCCGTGCGCACTGTGTATTTATGGATTTTGGCCTATTATGGCATGGCATAATAGGCCAAAATACAATGCATACTGGTGAGTTCAGGTGCTGCTCAAACTAGTGTGGTTTATAGCGTGTGCAGCTTAAATATATGGTGGTTGCTGATGGAGGAACATACAATGCATATTCAAGTTGCCTATCTGATCATCCCAGAATGACCACTTTTCTCCCATAAAATATCAAGTTAAGGATTTTTATGTTTGTGCATGATATGCTTGCATCGTTTTACATGGTAAAGTGTTGTAAAATTCATAGAAGCAAGTGGATATCTCTTAAATATTACGCACCCTGGCTATGTTGAGTTACGTGTGATATGATATTCTTGGTTAAAATTGTGGATTAGTTTCTCATGTTTTTTATTATTTTATTTGCAGTGGAGAGATTATCCGAAATTTTGGAATGGAAGTCAGCATGGATATGACCCCGGTGGAAGGTCGTGTGATCAGGCCACCTGAATTGAAGGTAGGTGCTCCAAATGGCAGTGTGATGAAAATTCATGTTGACGAGAGGTGTCAATGGAATCTTGTTCGGAAAGGAGTGGTGGAAGGGAAACCAATTGATCGATGGGCTGTTCTTGACTTCAGCTCTGATGATCGTTATTGTCCATTAAATGCTAACAATTTCATCCCAAAGCTTATTGATCGGTGCCTGAAACTGGGGATTCGCATGGAAGAGCCTCTCTTTTATAATCCTACTAGCATGCGCTTGTTCTCTAACGTTGATAAGCTTCGCGAACTCCTTGAGACAGTCAATGACCAGGCTTACAAAATCTGTAAAGGCCGGTTGCAGTTTCTACTCTGTGTCATGTCAAAGAAGGATCCTGGTTACAAGTATCTCAAATGGATTTCTGAAACCAAAGTTGGTATTGTGACACAATGCTGTCTGTCTCTTTCTGCGAACAAAGTAAATGATCAGTACCTTGCCAATCTTGGTCTCAAGATTAATGCTAAGCTTGGGGGAAGCAATGCAGAGCTCGGTGACAGACTTCCATACTTTGGGGATCAAAACCATGTCATGTTTATCGGTGCTGATGTCAACCATCCAGCTGCTCGAAACATAACAAGTCCATCCATTGCTGCTGTTGTTGGCACTACAAATTGGCCAGCTGCAAATCGCTATGCAGCTCGAGTTCGTCCTCAGGTCCATCGCCGTGAGAATATTGTGAATTTTGGTGACATGTGTTTGGAGCTTGTTGAATTTTATTCTAGGCTCAATAAAGTGAAACCTGAGAAGATTGTGATATTTCGTGATGGTGTCAGTGAGGGCCAGTTTGATATGGTTCTCAATGACGAGTTAATGGACATCAAGACGGCGTTCAGGTCAATCAATTACACCCCAACCATCACACTCATTGTTGCCCAGAAGCGGCACCACACTCGTCTTTTTCTTGCGGACAGGGGGGCTATAGGCAATGTGTCTCCGGGCACAGTCGTGGATACAAAAATTGTTCATCCTTTCGAGTATGATTTTTACATCTGCAGCCACTTCGGAAGCCTTGGAACAAGCAAGCCCACACATTACCATGTTCTATGGGATGAGCATGGCCTCGGTTCTGATCAGTTGCAGAAGCTCATATATGACATGTGCTTTACATTTGCTCGTTGCACGAAACCTGTGTCATTAGTTCCACCAGTCTACTATGCTGACCTTGTTGCTTATAGAGGAAGGCTTTACTACGAGGCGGTGGAAGGGCAGTCTTCATCTTCTTCATCTTCATCATCTTCAAAGACTTCATCATCTCTGTCAGTGGCAGCTTCGTTCGAAGAGAGGTTCTGTATGCTTCATGCAGACCTGGAAAACATCATGTATTTTGTTTGAAAATCTATCGGCCAATCTCCATCACTTCAGGCAGTGAAAATTCCCATCTATTCTGGCAGTGAAGGAGATCACCGCCTCATCTCTTTTTGAAACGATGTTACGCAAACTCGCTCCTTTTCTAAGCAAATGAAAAATTAGTGAAGGAGAGTTTGTGCGTGAATCTAACTAGTCGCAAATTCTTCTGTTTCTACCATGGTTGCAGACCATGGGAATTGGAGGAATGGCATGTCTTTTAGGTTTGTTTTCTGCTTGGATGGCTGTTTTCTTTGTGTTTTTTGGTTTCTAATACTAAGCCTCGTGTGTTATAATTAAAACTATGTTTCCTTTGATGTTGTCAATATGCATGTGGTTTCATCATTTATTTATCATCAGTTATCCTTGCTGTTAGTCCTAATGTGATTTCTGACCCTTCAAAACTCCTGCACCGGTCAATCATCAAGAACATTACTTTCTTTTTATCAACTCTTTTTTTTTTTTTTTATCAAATTCAAAGGATTCTTGCACTTTCACGAATAATTAGTGGGGATTTTTCATTTTGAAGTTGAAAGCATGATTCTTGACCATGCCATCTATAATTTAGTCGTGTAAAAAGAACTGTGCCGATGAGAGCTTTTTTGTTTTCTCGGCCTCATCTTCCACTGTGCATTCATGTTAATTTCCACCTCTGATTGCAACAAAGCAAAAGAATCCAGATCAAGAAGAATCATTGAAAACTGACGTCCAATAGGGTATCGGCAGAGGAGATGCATAACATGGAAACTGGAAGTGAGCAAGTGATTTATCTAATTATTTTTATCACTCGAAAAGAATTCCAATTAATTTAATCACACCAACATGCTATTTTTTTTTATTAATGTGGGTGTTCGGGCTAATTTGCATATTTCTCAACTAATCTCATGGGCTTTGAAGTTAACGATCATATAAGTTTTTAGTGGCTATTATATTAACAACTATTATTTAAATCTGAGACCAATCACAGGAAAAGACAAATTAAGAAAGAACAAATAGACTATTTTTGTATCATTTTTGGGTTATATCGGTTTTATTTCTTAACCTGGAAAATATGAAAAATATCAAGGTTTCAAAAATTTATTTGATATTGTTATTAAACATGTACAGGTTTAAAACTAACTTGCATGGGAGATTGCTTTGCATGATCTTATTAACATAACGGTCTAAAAATAATTTAAATGAATGGTAAAAATATAATATAATTTTTAAAAAATCATTTAAAAAAAAACAATATATTAAATCAATCCAAGGTTTACACCTTAGCTTGCGAATTCGCAGACTTAGATCATGTAATTCAGTAAATTTTAATATATTTATTAGATTGCTTTTTATTTAATAATATGATAATACACTTAGAAAAATTAAGTATTCATTGTCTAAAATTGTGATAATTTTATAGAAAAAACCTGAAAATAGATAACTTAAAATCAGTAAAATATTAAAGAATGAAATTAAAATTACATTTTTTTCTTAAAACTTAAATGCTTTACTGTTTATAAAAATAGTGTAAGAAAATAGCAAAGTAGCATAATGAAATTCAGTTCTTGAGAGAAGAGTAGCGAAACTCTTACAAGTGTATACAAACCCACCAACATACGCTGTCGAAGCACACTTGGCAGGGGGTCTATTTTTTTTTCTCTTTATTCCAGTTACCTATGATGATTATTTATTTTAATGTGGTCCATTTTTTAGATTTTTCGAAGCTTGAATTTCTCTTGAATCTATGGTTCATATTCATGTGGGATTTTGTATTTTCGTACTGTAATGTGCTAATTAGGGCATGGTGTCATTCCTGTGGAGCAGGGACCATTGCTTTGCATATTCTGCAAGTGATCATGGAGGGGACCCCAAGAACAAGAAGAAGACTGCCTGCATAAAATTTGATAGGGAGATGCTTTCTTTCTGTTTAGTGCACCTCGTGCTGTATTTTTGCGTTTGGAATTACTTGCCCTCTTTCTCACTGCCAGTCCAGAGCACTAAATCTTGCTGGATGGTAGGTGATATCAGTATATTTTTATTTTATTTTTCGGGTGCGAGTAAATTCACCCTGGAAAACGCACTTTGTAGGTTCAGGTGAGTGAGTGAAACTCTGGCTGTTCCAGGCTCTTATAAGGAATGTGTTAGAGAATAATATAAATCATATTTGTGGGGCCTCATCTAATAGCTTAAGCTTTTAGGGGAGTTGGTTCTTTAATATGGTATCAGAATCTTATTGATTCAGCGATCACGAGTTTGAATCCCACCACCCTCATTTTATATGATAAAAATAAAGCACAAGATAATATAGATCTGTGCAAGTTTCAAGCCCAGAGGGTTTTCACTCGAGGAAGTGTGTTAAAGAATAATATAAATCATATTATGAGGTTTCACCTAATAACTTAAATTTTTAGATGAATTGATTCCTTAACAGAATGCACGTTCTCATTCGAACTCGAGATCTGCTGTGCAGATCGTAAGTTCTTTGCTATCACACCACTGAGACGACGTGATATTAGTAGATGAAGTGAACATGGGCATCGCATTGTTGAGAGAGACACCTGCACGAATTTGACAAGTAAATCTGTAATATGGAACCATTGAATAGTGGAGTGACAGGCCAGGTTTGGCCAAATGGAGATAATTGCAAGCAGCAATAGCACTGTAGGTGGTGGTCATTGCATGCGTGTCTGTAGGGGTGGGGTGAGCTGGAAAGTTGCAGAGAATATGTTCTTGACAGACAACGTGAGATTCCAAGCCTACTCCTTTCAGGCCAATGAGGTCGATACAGAAGAATATTATCTTCTCAATCCATAGCCGTCGTGTAAATTGGAGAAATCTACTTCAATACAAACCTTTTTCTTACAGAATCAATGCAAGTGAAGAGAAGGACCTTGCACTGGAACTATTACTATGCACAGTATAAATGCGTTCAGAAACAAAGACAATAACTACAAGTAGGAAGACAAAAGGATTAACATGTACCAAACTGCTCTTGGGGAGCAAGAATTCTAACCTACAACTCGGCGACGATGATCGCACAGCAGGAATTCAAGCTGTTGATGTTTTTGGTTGCATTTCTTGATTCCTGTGACTGCTTGTGTTGATTGAAAAGATAAGTTGATAAGGTATCCATGTCATAATGGATTTCGAAGAGGATCTATCAGCTCTTTATTCAATGTTGAAAGCATGAGAGAGCTTCTGTCAACAGAAAATTTAAGGTTCAAGGAGAGGAACAACATTGTAAAACAATTCAGCTCTCAGATACGAAAGTTTTGCAGACATGTTAGAACTAAAATGATTCTTTTAAGCTCAGCTTTTGTTGGGATAAAGTCCATGTTTCCTTCATAGGTTTTGAAGCAATATGTGACCATGTTATCTGCTCTCTTTGCAAGAAAACAGAAGGTAAAGACCCTTTAAAAAGCTTTTCGCACAAAAATCATCGATCAAGAGCATTGTACCTGAACTTTTTATGAGATGCTTCTGTGAAAAAGATGGATTCATTCTTCCATCAAGAGCTCTGTCATAATGTGGTGATTTTGTCAGCCGTGGCGTTATTTTTGAGTATGAATTTTCATTTCTGAATGGAAGCATGATTCTGCTCATCCATGCAACAGTGAATAGGCTTGAATGTACTAAAATTGGGATGCCATTGGCAATCGAATTGGAAAGGGCAGACAAAAACCTCTTTCCGCCACTGTTGAGCAAAACTACTGCTACTTTCCTTTGCCAATCTTCCACTGCATCTTCCTCTTCATCCTAGTTCGGCCATTTAAAATACACAAGAAATCATTACACAGCCGAGGAAGAGTTTTTTTTATATCAGCAAACTGTTGCTTCCTCACTTGTACTTCAGAATGAATTTTTTTTTCGTTCTAAAAGTGAATTCATTTTTCTGCTACGAAGCTATATTGAGGCTTACCAAGTTCCCATCAACTATCTCCTCGCGTCGAAAAGATCCCTGTAATCTCTCGTGGAAACCTGCTTGTTGTAAAAGCCATTCTTCTTCTGATGCCACTCCGGAGTTTGAAAAAACGCCTCCCAACATCAGGAGAGCTTTCGCCGACTGTTCTTGAACCTTGGTGCTACAGTTATGACACTCTAAAGATTCAGTGATTGCCTCAACTGCTTCTTCCCTATATAAACTGGAGTGCGAAAGATCTCCCTGCAACATCACTGATATTTATTGTTCAAGATTTTGAATCCAAACTGTTATAAAACAGCATTTTGGTTTCGCCGCCAAATATGGACTTACCATAAGATCAAGCTGTAAGAGAACTGTTGCAGCCAGCGGACGTTCTTCAGGTGAAGCTCTCTGGAGATAGACTAGAAAGATGTGCATGGTGTTCAAGCCACCCCATCCATTACTGAGTCCAGTTAAGAATTTGCTGATCCTCGTTCGTCTGCTCACATTTCCTCAGATTAATCAGAACACAAATTGAATAGTAAACTTACCAAGAATGTTTTACCGAAGAGAAACTACAAGAACTCATACCTACTCAGGCACAGTAGATCGGCTAGTAAAGTGAACACACATCCTTTAAATTTCTTCTGAATCCCGAGAACAATGAGCTGAAGGAGAGAATCCTTGTTCAAATTCTCAGCTATGTAATTCCGAGAGCTCCCGTTAGCTCGAATGCAACATGACAGGAGTGTAGAAGCATGATTTCTCTCAGTAATGTCTCCTTTTTCAAAGGTCCTTACCAAGAAGCTCAATCCTCCCAGGGCAACAACTTGACTAGCATTCTCCAAGTTTTTATCTTCATCAAAACCTGTCAGAAGTTGCCCTAAGAAGTACATTGCTGCCTTTTCAGGCAAGCACCGTACGGTGAATAGGGTCTGCAACTGACCTCCAAACTCTAAAACTCGTAGGACTAGTGCTACCCAGTCAATAGAAATCATCTGTTTTGCCTTCGGTTTCAATTGGTAAAGCAGAACCGCAACTTTAAGAAACAAACTGCTACTTTTAAAGAGTTTCATGAAGATCTTGAGCTGTGGATCAGAGTTCAGTGCTATTAACCTGTTAGCTTCATTTCTTACCACGAGCTCTGCGAGAATACATATCGCCAGCTCTTGGACTTCGTCATCAGTAGAGGCAAGCAAGATCTCAAGCAATCCTTCAATCACAGGTGCTTTTGATAAAGCACCTTCAATCATATTACTGCCATTGGAGTCCAACCAGGCTTTGGCAGTGACACAGATTGCAGTTTCACACTCAGTCAGACTATCTGAGGAGCAAATAGTGCTAATGGCCCTACTCAGATCAATAGGTAGAAGGTGGGTTGTCTCTTCATTCCTGATTGAATTGCTCCTGACTATGATGTTCCTATTCACTAGACATTCTGATGACACACTTCGACATGAAAAAAGCCTAAAGAGTTCTGATTTCGGCGGCTGGTGCCATATATCATGATTCAAAATAACATGATTTTGACTTGACGGCCTTCGAGAAGTCCTCGTCTTATTATTCTGTAAAAACCGAGAAGACTGTTGATTATACTCTCCAATTAAGCAGTAGATTTTGTTAGAAATAGGCAAGTAAAAAGGTAGCCGAGTTTTGAGAATAGGGACAAAGGGATACTCACAGTAGCATAACTGAAATCCTTGTATTCATCTATGCACACATTATCTTCCTCTCTGTTCCATGTATCCATTGAAGCTCTGTTTAGAGAATCGAATTCCTTCGTGGGGCCAAACACAGCTCGGTATCTGTTGAGATTAAAACAAAAATCATGAAGCAAATAACTTAACTGTCAAGACCTTTTCTCTAATCTTGAAAAATACTTGGAAATGGTGAACAAGTACTCACAAGTTTGTGTTGACGGTGGAGGAGCGCGAGTTAAAAGAATCTGACGATCTCCTCATCGATGGTGCATAACTTGGTCCAGACGGAAAAGGGACAGCAGGAACAGAAGGAGCTTTATCCCCAACCTTGATCCACTCTTTATAGTACAGAGCAAACTGGATGGTTCCCATATCCATCTGGTCATTGTAGGCCTTGCTCAAAGCTTTCATCCGTATCTCCTTCTCGAAATGGTGGGAATCCGAGATAGCCTCAAGCTTTTCATGGTACCAAACCTTAAGATGAAGTAGATGGGGAAGAAGGAAATGCTCCCAAAGATCTGGAAGCAGGTGAGTCCTTGCCAGGTATGGCGAGTCGCAAAAAACATGAAGTAGATGCCTAGCAGATACCCTGTCATTCTTCTTGAGCTTGTAAACAATTGACAAGAACAACTGAGCACAGGCTGAGAGATGCGAATTGGGTACACCACAAGTTGAGCCCTTCCTTGATTTCTTAGAATTCAATGAAACAACATTGCTCAAAAGCTGAATTGAATTTTTCAACGACTCCATCTTCACCTCCTTCCCCTGTTGCTTTCTCTTCAACCACCTTCTCAATGGTTTCCATTCCCAACACCATATTCACAAAAATACCATCATCCGAACCCAGGCTTCTTCTCACCAAGCAAGAGCTGCATTTCTCTCTAATCATCTCCCTAAAAATCACGTCTTTTATGTACCTGCCTATATAACCACTAAGTATAGACACCACTGCTCTAATAGCTATTACATCAATTGCAGGTTCTTCACCCTGCAACAATGACTTCGACTGCTGCAACCTCTCCGTATCCGAACTCACTCTCCTCGACGAAAATACCGACGACCCTTTTCGCGTGGAACCCATATCGGTCTTCTGGTTGGGAAATTGAAGCCTCTTTTGGTCATGGAAAATATGTATCGGCAGTATTACAGACTCGTCTTGTCTGACTAATCTGTCTCTACTTCTCAAGAACTTTCTGTGCTCAAATCCTTCCTCGGAGAGCATTTGATGCAACGAAGCCATTTCTTGGTGATTCGAGTTTGGTTTGGGAGCAGAGAATTAAGTACAAAAGGTTCGTTTACGTTCCTTCACAATCAATAACAGATAGCAAAGAACAGCTATTGAAGCAGGAAAGTGGTGAAGAAGAAGACGCACAAATAAGGACAAACACTTCTTGGGGGTGATTTTCTTTAGGTAGACCGGCCGGTTCGAATTAGTTACTCCAGTTAAAACTCCCGCCAATCGAACCGTACAATTTTACATAAAAAAACGTTAAAAAGAAGATGCAAGTTAGATGAATGGATCAATAAAAAACACTTTTTGGAACTCGGAGCATGTGAAATGCCCAGCTCGAACAGGACCCACCATGACCAAAACACAACAAATCTTTCGAAGGAATCTGCTAGTTGTAAAACACATCAGCAGGAGTTGCAGAAATGATCAAGTTCATGGCGGAGAAGCAGAGGAGACAAACATGCTATTGCATGATGTTGAATAACAGAATACTTTTCGGTCCATTTCAAGATTTTGTTTTTCTATTTTAAAAGTGTTTTTTAATATGTTAATGTCAAAAATATATATATTATTTTAATACATTTATAAACAAAAATTACTTTGAAAATCAACTTAAATTATACTCTCAAACAAACAGGTTAAGAAAAAGGAAGAACACATTATCTTGTTGCGATCTTCCTTTTGTCTTTAGTTTTAATGAAATGTTTTAATAATAACTCAAATTTGAACCTCGAAACTTATGAACATGGATGTCTGTTTTGTATTGAGTTTTAGATTAGTTCCTTTTCTTTTGTTTTTTGTTTTGAATATATATATATATATATATATATAAACACTAACAAATGCAATCACGGGTAAAAATAACCTTAGATCACATTCAAAGATGGTGATATTTTAGAGGAGGAAAATGCTAGGTCATATATAGAAGAAAAAATGGACGTGTGATATTGACCCACCGATTTTTTTTTTCTTAGAAAATAAATGCATTCACGGGTCGTTTGATATTATTGATGAGAAAAGAAGGGTCCATGTTGGTTTCTAGTTGTGACTTGTGTTTGGCTATTTCTAGATTATATAATCTTTTTAAGGATTTAAAAACATTGTTTGAAATGGTAATTCTTCATCATCATCGTCCATGTTGGGGGGTTAGATTTTTGTGGTTAATGGATGATAAATATTTCCATATAAATAATATGTTTAATACTTTAAATGATAAATAATGGATGATAAAAACGTAGAAAAGAATAATAAAAATGATTGCGTAAATTTAGTAATTTGTTCACTTGAAATTGATTTGGATCGAGTTTCAAATTAAATGAAGCAGGAGTTGATCCGAGCGACTTGACCGAGTCAATATATAACCTAATTAAAATATAGTTTAACTTAAAAAATATATAATTTTAGATTAATTTATATAATACATGATATATTCGTTTTTTTTTCTTGTCTTTTTATTTACTCATTTTATTTTATTTTCTTGTCCACATTTGACTGAAATAAAACCACACTCAATAAATTTTATTATATTCTCGTAGTTTATTGAAATACTTCTTTAATAGTTTTCGCTTGCTTGCCTAAGTTGGATTAATTTTATAATGTTATATTTTTTTTGTTTTTTTTGTCACGGTTTCGGTTAAAAAAAAATTAAAACTTTTCAAATACTTTTTTTTTATTAAAAAACATTATAATCATAAATAAATAAATAAAAATTTATGCATGTATTTGATTAAATAAATTGAAAATATTTTATTTCTAATAAATATGAAAAAAAATATTAACGAGTCTATTCAACTTACTTTACTGGAGGAGGTTGAATAAATTTTTTTTATAACACGAATAAATTAATGATGTATAATTATTATTACTATTTTTTTTTATATCTAGTAAAAAAAATATCATTGTGAATTAAAAATTTGATGCTCATATAAGAAAAATATAATGAACATTATATACATTAATAAAAGACATGTGATATTTCTAGATAATTTTTAGATGTAGCGGAAAAAAAATTGGATCAGTGTTACAATTGTTACATTAAAATACTTTTTACTAGATTTTTTGTATAATAATTTAAAAAAAAGTGTAATTTTTTTCTAAAAGGAATAAAAATACGAACAAAAAATGGTGTATATATCAAATGTAGAGCAGGCTTGTGTAAATATCCCAAGTGTAAAAAATAATAATAATAATTAGAAGAAAAAAAAAGAAGATTATATCATTTCTACAGTTTAGTGTACTAATAAAGTAAATTAATCAGCCTTTTAGGTTATTTATATTTATATATCATAGGGTATATAAAGTTTTGTGGAGGCTTATGTGTTCGAAGCTATTGCCAAATAGTCCAATTTTTTTGTGATCTAAGCAGCCCACCATTGATGGGACAGGCTTTTCTGTGTTGTGTGTAACATTTTCTTTACACATTAATGAGTTATAATTGGGAGCCCTCACCATTATCTTGAAGCATAATTAAATATTTTTTAGTTAATATTTTAAAAAAAAAAAAATAAAAATTTAAAATAATAATAATGTAAAGGTAAAATAACTTAAAATCCAATTCTGAAAATAAAATAATAATTACGAAAATGTAAAATTGCTATAAATCTTATTGCTATCTGGAATGAAACATGGTCAGCACTTACTGCTTTCCTTTTTCTTCCTTTAAGTTGATGTTTACAGAGAAAATGTTTTTTTTTCTCTCATAAATATTATGTAAAATAAAATAAATATAGGCAAGTGAAGTATATCCCTTCATCTTGGCTCTTGAAGTTTTGAAAAGTTTTCAACGATTCTTATCTTTGCCAGCAGGCAATGGTGATGGTTGTGGATAGTCACGAGAGTATCGAGAAGAAATTCCTTTTTCCGGTATCATAATAATGGCAACTTTTGGTATTTATAATTAATATGATGTATTTCTTTTTTAAAAAAAAATAATAATTTGGTATTGGGATAGTTTTTGTTTTTTGGCTTGATAAATAAGAAGAAAAAAAAACTATATAGTTAATGTTTTTTTTTACTAGGCTCCATGTATGATTTTGTTTTAAATCTTAATTTTGTAGAAGTTAATATAACATATTTTTTATTCGTAGAGATTTACTTTTCATATTTTTAGCTAAATAAATATTTTTTAAATCTAGTATTAAAATCACAACTAAAATTATTTTTTAAAAAACTTGTGTTATTTTTCCACAACAAAAAATATTATCACAATATCAAACGCGCACTTAGTATGTGTTTATTATTGTGGTGCATGATATTTTTAAAAAAATTATTAAATATACTTTTTTTAATGTTTGTCTTCAGAACATCAAAATCATAAAAAAAAAATACTAAAAAACTAATTTAATTATTTTTTAAGACAAACAAACTTTTAAAAGTATTTAAAAACAAAAACTATAACACTCTTGAAACAATGTCTTTTTAGTAGTTAGAGTTTTAATCTTAAGTCAAACTTAAAAATAAAAAGAAGATTTATTTTTCCAATTATATTATTGATAGCCTATTTAGGATAATCTAATTTTAATATTTCACCCAACCCATTACCTACAATGATTGAATCCTTATTTAATCTAGTGACATCATTTCCCATGTTATCATGGGCTTTAGGGCCAAAACTAGTGTGTATGATCTGAAAATTATCTGGTAGTGTGGTTAAAATTGTTTTTTAAAGTAATTTTTATTTGGAAATATATTAAAATGATATATTTTTTATGTTTTTAAAAAAATTATTTTAGCATCAACACATTAAAAAAATATAAAAATACCAAATGTTTTTAATTTTATAAGAAAATCATTTTTTTTCAAAAATATTTTTGTAACGCAATACTTAACATGACTTAAAAAAGTTAATTTTTTTAAAATAAAAGAAATATCAATTCGAAACAGTTTTCAACATGATATTTAGGCGCAATTTATAAATAAAAAATTGATTTTTATTATAATTTCAAATTATTTCCATACAATGATTGAACCATAATTAATTCAATAATTCTGCATTCACTCGAATTTTAAGACGTGAACTCTTTAATATGCAACAATGACATTTAACTAATCTAGAGATCAAATCAGCTGTCATAATCACAAAAAATTTCCACAAACAAGAACAAATTATTTTATTTGAAAATAATAATAATAATAAAAATTCTTCATACTTTATCTACAAAGCAAAGACTTTTTTTATGGTGTTGCCTTATTGAGGTGGCTTCAATTGTCTGACAAAGGTGACGCCATTGACTACGTCAGGAACCCACAGCTCTAAATGATGACGACGCATCAACCGTCACTAAAACGACTTCACATTTCGTTAGTCACAGCGTTTTATTTCTCAAAAAAAAATACAGTACTTTCTCTCTCTAGAAGCTCTTCTTTTTCTCTCTTGAAAAACAGTAACTTTGATAGCGAAAAATGAAGTTTCGGCTGTTATTACAGCATCTTAGCCACGTGCCTATGATTTTCTTTTAACGCTTAACCCTTTTGTCATCTAGTTTTCAGTTTTTTGAATTCACAAAAACACTGTCTTGGGAGGTTTGTTGGGGGTGTCTGTTTTGTTTCTGAGTTTGGTTCTTGTTTTGATTTGTTCAAGTTCGTAGCTTTATTGGGTTCCAAGTCTTTTGTGTTCTTACTCTTAAGAGTCTTTGATAGATCTGGTAGGAATTTATAAGTTTTTTTTTTTTTGCTCTTTCCATTTCTGAGTTGTTGAGATCACTTCACATTTTGTGTTTCTTTTAAATTTTGTTATCTTTATTTACTAATAAGTTTTAGTTTTTGGTTTCATTGTTTATGTATAGCATGTTGACTTGGTGGTCTTGGAAATTCAAGCAAGAAAGTTCCTGGTTATGTCATGTTAGTGATTTCGAAGATAAATGTTTGCCTTCTTTTTAGCTGAAATTTGATTATGAAGTTTTTGTTTTTGTACACTACGATTTTAAATTTGTTATAGGTGTATAGTTTTTTTGGTGATACCCTTTTTGTATTCAGCAACATTAGTTTTGGTTTATGCTAATTTTATTTTATTTTTGCTTTTTTAGTGTCCCTAATGCCAAGTTCTTCCTTTTGTGTTTCTTGTAAGTTTAGGGGTTGGATATTAGCATTCAATAGCATCATAAATTGTCAAGTAAGATAGCATATAGTAATTAATTTTTTTAATGGTATGATTCAGTAGAGAAACTATGGATCATTGGTTAAATCTCAATAATTTATAGTTGCGAGTTCTCAAGAAGATTAATGTCTAATTTCTCTGAGCTATCATCTTCTTTGAGTTTTACGTCATCTTCACATATGTCAAATGGCTCAGTTAGTCACAATATATCCAACTCCTCGGCTGCCGAGGCAGGAACTAGTCTTGAGGTGATTAGTTTAAATAAGCTGAGCTCCAGTTTGGAGCAGCTATTGATTGAGTCTACTTGTGAATTTAGTGATGCTGATATTGTCGTTGAGGGTATCACTGTTGGTGTTCATCGATGTATTTTAGCTTCTAGGAGCAAGTTTCTCCATGAGTTTGTTTAGGAGAGAAAAGGGATCTCTGGAGAAGGATGGAAAACCAAAGTATTGCATGAGTGATTTGTTACCTTATGGAAATGTTGGGTATGAAGCCTTCCTAATTTTCTTGAGCTATTTGTATACTGGAAAACTTAAGCCATCTCCAGTGGAAGTCTCAACATGTGTTGATAATGTATGCGCTCATGATGCGTGTAGACCTGCGATTAATTTTGCAGTGGAGATGATGTATGCATCATCCATATTTCAAGTTCCAGAGCTGGTTTCACTTTTCCAGGTTAGTTTGTTTCACTGTAGTGTGCTACAGATTTTTTCAATTCATTGTGTATGATGTTTGCATGCTTGATGAGGTGTGATGGCGCCTCCTAGGCCGTTCTGATTTTATATTTTTCTTATAGTTTGATTCTTGTGGTGGAATTGAACTTACCATGACAGTTGTGTGGTTTTGTCCACCCTAGTTAGTCTTTTGCTAATATAGTTAATAAACTTTACCTGTTTTGCCTCCTTCACCCAAGGTGTGTGAATATTCCAAATGATTCAAGTCAAGCAGCGCGTCCATGATCTGATATATTAAATCATTTTGATTTCTTTGCTGGACTGTGGATGTCGATACTCAAGCCTAATGAATAACTTGGGAACGGTTGTTTTTCTCTACTATTTTGTAGTAGTATTTCGTCGTGGAGTCTGGCAGTCAGTAACTATATAGAATTCCATTTTATTAGCTGGGGAAATTGACAAGAAAAAATAGGTTCTGGGCCCTTCTATTCATCTGCCAAACTGTCTGGAATCTATAGAAAGCAGGAGAAAATTATAGTGATCCAAATCTGCATGTTTTTTCAGAGACGCCTTCTTAACTTTGTTCGGAAAGCTGTTGTGGAAGATGTGATCCCAATCCTTGTGGTTGCCTTCCATTGTCAATCAAGTCAGCTTATTGCACAATGTGTGGATAGAATAGCAGTGTCTGATCTTGACAACATCTCTATAGAGAAAGAGCTTCCCCATGAAGTTGCAGAGAAAATTAAACAGATCCGCCGCAAATCTATACCTGATGATGAAAACAACACAGAGGCTGGGGACCCCTTACGTGAAAAGAGAATCAAGAGGATACACATGGCATTGGACTCAGATGATGTTGAACTTGTGAAACTTCTCCTGACCGAGTCTGATATATCCTTAGATGACGCTAATGCTCTCCATTATTGTGCATCATACTGCGATCTCAAGGTTATGTCTGAAGTGTTTTGCCTTGGCCTTGCTGATGTCAACCTTAGAAACTCGCGAGGTTACACAGTTCTTCACATTGCTGCAATGAGGAAAGAGCCATCACTGATAGTTTCATTGCTGGCAAAAGGAGCATCTGCTTTGGACTTGACATCTGATGGGCAAAGTGCTGTTAATATCTGCCGGAGGTTGACAAGGCCAAAAGACTATCATGCTAAAACAGAGCAAGGGCAGGAAGCGAACAAAGACAGGCTATGCATTGATATTTTAGAGAGGGAAATGAGAAGGAATCCTTTGGGTGGGAGTGCCTCCATCACTTCCCATACAATGGTTGATGATTTGCACATGAGGTTGCTATACCTGGAGAACAGAGGTATATTGTTCTGCACATGATAATCTTGGATTCAACTCCCTCGTAGTTTTGTTAAAGCCGGTCTGTGATTCAAATGCATGCTCAATGGGACTGGATTATGCTTTTGGATTGTATTGAATTTAAAGTTGACTACATATCTCTTGGGTTAAGATTCAAAATTATGTTCCAGAATACATTTAACTTGCTTGGTTCCCATGAATTTCAAGATTAATATACCAAAAGCTGATTTTTTGAGTTATTTTCTTGAAATCTCTTTCTTGCACATACAGAGAAGTGCATGAATGATGTTTTCAATACTCTGTCGAGATGTCTGGATATCAACATCACTGACCTTCATGCTGCATTATTTGAGTTTTAAGTTCCTTCGTTTTGGTGCTTGGTCCTGCTTATTGTTCTGTCTGCTGTTGTTCAAATAGGAGATTTTATGTTCTATCTATGTTTAGTTTCCTGATCTACCAAAGTAGGCTTGATGAAAATAGACATTTTCTCATTACTATTTGATGCGCGCAAAGGTGAAGACATCCTATTTATATATGGTTTTACCGCTTTAATTTTCAATTATGATCCTGATCAAGTCAAATGCGTCCTCTATCATGACTTATAATCAAATGTATGACAAAGTGTTGTGGTGTACATCCCAGTGGCATTTGCACGATTATTCTTCCCTACTGAAGCGAAGCTAGCAATGGACATTGCACATGCTGCAACAACATCAGAATTTTGCTGGTCTTGCTGCATCAAAAGGTTCTAGCGGGAATTTAAGGGAGGTCGACCTGAATGAGACACCAGTAATGCAGAACAAAAGACTTCGTTCTAGGATGGAAGCCCTAATGAAAACAGGTACTTTACCAGCTTTAAATCCTTTTGTTCGAAAAATCAATCCCAGGACATGTTATAACATATTATCAGAGAAGTCCTAAAATTTTCAAGCTAGCTGAAACTATTGATTCCCCAGGAAGTCCTCACAATTCAGCAATGTATTGTAAACATCACATATGGTCTAGAAAGTACAAACTATACACTCTTTGCAACTATTCTCATGTAAATTGTGTTTGTCGTGATGACAGTGGAAACGGGCAGACGATACTTCCCTAACTGCTCTGAAGTGCTTGATAAGTTCATGGAGGATGATCTCCCTGATTTGTTTTTCCTTGAAAAGGGCACCTCAGATGAACAAAGAATCAAGAGGACACGTTTCATGGAACTTAAAGAGGATGTTCAGAAGGCATTTAACAAGGACAAGGCTGAGAGTAACCGCTCTGTTTTGTCTTCCTCGTCATCCTCATCTTCTCTAAAAGATGCTGTTGGTAACAAGTTCAGGAAACTATGAGGGCATGCAGCTTTGTCCCTGACTCAAGTCTTAAAACATCCTTGTTAGTTAAAGATTTTGATCAGCTTCTGTGTACAATTTTAACCGAAGAGCGAACTAGCTCCGTAAGCTCATATGCCTGTATTATTAACCCTTCTAAACCTTTTATTTTGGAAGCTCATAGAAATTTTCGTTAGTTACCGCAAAAACCAATAATTATAGAAATGTGGGTTCATGTCGTTTCTTCGCCTGCTCTAAGATGGATTGCCCTTCCGACATTAATACTTCTGTCAGAATGTTCGCTTATGTTTGTTCTCCTATCACAGGCCTGTCATTGGCTTGCCTGTACGGTCATGAATAGCAGTAAATAATCTAAAACCCTGGCCCTTCAATAATAATACAGCACTGAATGCTTGTTTGGAATCCTTATATTGCATTAAAATGAAAATATTCGATTTCAGAGTAAATAACTTTCTTGGAAAGTAGGATGCCATTAATTCTGGAGTGAAGCAAGAATCTTGAACTGGTGCAGCCATAGCAAGATAAGGAATCAAGCATTGACTGGTTATTGCAATTTTTGCTTTTACTAAAGGAGCTGCTCTATTCCCTTGTCTTTTGATCTATCTTTGAAGGAGACGTTGTGTGCTAGAATATAAACGTGTCTTAGGTCTGTGCCGTGTACTTTTTTTCCTTTACATCTTAACCAATAACCTGTAAATCTGAAATCCCACGCTCCTAGCTTTGGTTCTTCTTGTCATCTGTTATTTTGGTACAAATCTTGTCAAACAGGGATTGATGAAAAGAAAATGATTAGTAAAGAATAAATCACATGAATTGGTCATGATTCTTTTGTCTGTGATAGATGACAACTGGAAAATTACTATTGAAACTTCAGTTATTGCAAGAAAGTCTGTAGCTTTTTGTTTTTCTTCCTTGCAACTTGATGATATCATCATTTCCCAAATGGAAAATACAAATTCATCTTTCAGCCTATAAGAAGGCAGTAAAGTGCTTAGCGTTGTGGTGAACAAGCAATTAAAAGGAAAATAAAGTTGGAAACAAACATTAAGTGGAATAGAAAAGTAGTCATATTGTAATTATCTGGAACGAAGAAACTCCCTCAGAATCCTAAAACGTTAAAGCAACAAATAAACTCCATAAATTAAATGAATTTTTCAAAAAAAGAGACATTTTGATTAGCAGGTAAACTCAGGCTGGCCACACATGAAATCACAGACGATATGCCATGAGACAAATTGAAATACTTGAGCGTGCATTAATGTGTGCCACCTCAAATCTGCAAGTTGAACTACACCAAGAACCATCTTACTGTGAGATACAGAGAACATGAGATGGATGATTGATAAGAGAATTATTGAAATGAATGGAAAACAGAAAAATGTTCAGCAATTAGATCGGTAGTAATGAATGGCTGGCATCAGTTTGACCAAACAATAAAAATAAACTGTACACAAATTTAAAAGTTGAACTAGCCTTAGCTTGAAGCTGGTGTGTTCCTTAAACTTTCCCACATTGCTGGTCCTTCAGGATGGACATCTACAAAATATTTTATGAATCGTACATCTGAACATGCAAGGATAGTGCTCAAGGACAATTTGGGTTTTGCTGAACCTTTTTCCCTCAGCCAAATATACATTCTAAATCTAAGATTAATCCTCTCCATGTCGTAGCATAAATATGATGGGAATGCCACCAGTGAGTCGATCGAGCAACCTAAGTTTGTCAGGCAAGCAATCTTCTTTTCAATTACATCTTTTGTCTGGTTTAGCACCATTGGAGCTTGTTTAATGAAGCTGGAGACAACATTGTAGTCCAAACCAGCTTGTACCAGGCAATCAAACCTCTCTTGTAATTGATCTCCTCTACCTCGAAACATTTTCAAAGCTCTTGCCATCTCGTCTGAGTTCTCAACATACCCCAATCTCAGCAAGAATGCTGTTTTCTCCAATTTGTTAGTGGGGCCCCCGGGAGGATAATATTTTGCTGCTTTCAGCTTCTGATTTTAGAATCCAAACGGAACAGCTCCAGTGGGTTTTGTATGAGGATTTGGCATAAATTATCTTTCTTATCTTTGAATTGTCTACGAAGAGTTACAGGTCCTTTCAAAGCAGTAGAACACAGACGTTCCATTTGTGTAGATATGATGTTTGCAATGTCCTCTACTCCCATTCCAATGCCCAACAAGATATGAATTCCCCGCAACAGATTCTTCACACGCTTGGCTGACAAGATTTGTGGATATTGTGTGAACAATGAATAAATCCCATTCACCTTGAGGCCCAACTTGACTAACTGGCCAAACAACAAATAAACTTTCTTCCCAGAACCTTCAAACACTAACACAGGATTCGTTTTCAAAAGATCATGGAATTGCTCCTCACTATAACCTACTTTGTCAAGAAAATCTATTGTGTCAATCAGTCTTTTCCAATCATAAGACTCTTTAGCAGACAAGTATCCTCCAATTAAATCATTCTTTAGTCCTGCTCTATTTAATCTCCCAAGAACATTAACAAACTCTCTATCAACACCACCAATAAGGAGAGATGGGCAACAACTAACAAGCTTAACAACAGTGGTTTTGCTTAGACCCAAGTTTTCATAAGCCAGAAGTTTCAATTTCAACACCCCATAATTATATCCAAAAACTCTCTCTTGCTTCCTTGTACATCCTACCAATCTTACTACGGGGAATTCCATAATTACACAAAACATGAAAGTTCTCAAGCAACATATCATTATCACCAAGATACATCAAATGAGGTGGAAGAACCAAAGGAACCTCTGACGGCCTCAAACCTAAACTCTCAAAGAACGGCTCAAACTCATTAATTGGATTGTACCTAAGAAATTTATTTAACGACCGCACAACGTCTTTATCATTGTCAATCTTGGTGAGCAAATTTTCAATAAAATGTGGTGAATTCTTGCTAATATGCTCTGCGTCATTGAAATCAAAGTTCCTAGTGCAATGCAAGTAATCAAAGAGAACACGTTGAGCATCAGTTCTGGCAACCCGTGAGATGCGAGTACTATGAAGAATGACAGGTGATTGAACTGACCCAGAATGTGAAACTTTTGCATTCTGGGACAATCTCGAACTGCAAAAGCATTTAACTTGGAGGGAACTGAGAAAAGGGTTTTGCTTTTTATAGGAAATTTCAATATCAACAGGAGAGAAAACAATAGATTTATTGACCTGAGCTATCATTTCAGAGAACTTGGACACCCTTTTATTAATTATAGTCAATATCATGGCAAGGATATAAAACAAGGAGGCAAAGAGAGTAAAAGGGGAAATTTAAACCTGAAAAAGATTGTATCTTTTTGAGGAGCTGTGAAGTGGGTAGAACACAAATTTTCACAGATCAAATTGAAGACAGAAACCATGAAAATCAGTAAAAAGCTCGAGCCTTGGGGTTTCTTACCTTTGGAAACTGATTGGTTTATATCCAAAATTCTCACCCAGAATATGAACTCCTGGGCTCACGAAAAGAAATGAGATAGAAAAATTATTACTCTGTCACTTAAAACCCTAGGAGGAGGAGGGTTTTGGCTATGGGTTTCCACTTTCCTGGTTAAAGGCTTCTTTTTCTCTCTTTTTGTGATTTATAGTCCTTGAACTATTTAAATTTATTTAACTTCATCACTCTACAATTTACAAGCTGTAGTTCCTCCTTTTAAGAAATGTGTATAATATTTTTAATCTTCCATCCACCATCTTCTCTATAAATCATTTTTTAAAAATTTTCATAAAAAATATTTATTTGAATAAAAATATATATTAAAATAAAAAAATAATAAGCAGTTAAAACTAAAATATATACTGTTTATAGAAAATTTAGTTAATTGAAAGTCCTATTCTTATGAGAAGAACTCATATTATGTTGATTTATTCTTATTTCTGCGCACCATCACAACAAAAGTCGTTGTAGTATAGTGGTAAGTATTCCCGCCTGTCACGCGGGTGACCCGGGTTCGATCCCCGGCAACGGCGTTTCTAATTTTAATCCTAAACATTTTTCCCCATTTGATTACTTCGATTAAAACTATTAATCTGTTCATGAATTTATTAATTATATATTTTTTTTACCGAATTCTTTTTTTATATTTTATATTTTATTTATTTATATAAGGTATTTCTCTTTTACTGTTTTGTTAAATCTCAATTTGTTTTCAGATTCATTCTTAGATCCATGATTGTGTTTTGTTATTTCTTTTCCAAATAAAGTCATTGTTATTTTGATTTTGTATGTTTTAGGTTAATTTGATTTTTATTTTCAATTCAGTTCTTCAATTCAAAACCTAGATTGTCATCTCATTTAATTTTTTTTATTTTAAATCAATTCCTCATTCATTTTATTGTTATTTTCTTAGTTTTGAATCCTTTTATATAAGTGTATTTTTTTTTCAATTTCATCTTTCAATTCAAAATCTCTAGTTTATCCTCTCATTTATATATTTCAAATTAGGTCATCATTATCATATTTTATGGGATCTTTTGGTATAACAATTTTTTTTTAATTTAATTATTTGACATTTGATTTTTTTTAGAGTTGGTTTCGTGGTTTTTTCCATATGAGTTGCTTCTAAGTTAATGACTCATGTCACTGGTTTTTGTAATTATATAATTTATTTTTTTATTTTTTTTTAAAAAGCTTTATTTATTTACATTCGTTGTGTTTTCCAATAATGTAATTGAATCAAAACATCTCACTCGTTTCAATAGAGTTTACAACTTGAGCCATGATTATATTTTTCATTTTTAAAACACACTATTTACAATATTTTTTGTATACTATAAAAAATTAATAGCCATGTTTATAGCCCCTATCACCAACCTAGATCTTAGATTTAAAACTATACATTAAAAACATTCCAAACAGACAAACCAAAAGATTTTGAATAACACCTTGCACTCCTCTAAAATCTAGCAATAATCGTATTTTGTCATAAGATAACATGAACCTGTTAATTATTTGATTCTACAATACTTTCATATTAAAAAAAAACAACTACCACTTGATCGGTATGATAGAATATCAGCATGGAGTGGGGGTACGCTCGTAATTGCACCACCTCATGGTTTAATTGAAGCAAGAGGTTGGTTTTTTCTCTTACACGGGAAAACGGGAACAGTTGTCCCACATCGGAAACGAACTAGGGATTAACTTACTTAATAAACTGTTGGAGTTGCAGGAAGCGGCACGACCTTACTTGAACAGGATCTGTTCTATAGGATCGTACCTCTGTATCCTTTATCACTAAGGAGACAGGAACCTAAGTCTGGTTGACGAATCATGACCGTGTGATCATAGCGTGATTAATGGCTTGATGTTCCCAGTGAATCATCATGGCTGTAGAGGATCGTTCTCCTGTCATTGATTTGGCATGGGGATGGTCATGCGGTTGTCTGACAGACCAATACTCTTTTTTTTTCGGGAGCAATAAAAAACGAGTTAACTTGCATTATCCCGCTAAATTAAAAAAAATGCAAGATGAAGTTAAAATGAATGTCAACTCTTTTTAATTTTTTTTTTATTTGAGGAAAATCCACCTTTAAAAAATGTATTTTTTAGGTCTAGATGAATGAATAAAACCCTAATTATTTTAAATTTTTACAAGATATACACGTTCTGAAACTCAATTTTCAACAAATCAATCACTAGAGGATGAGAGTAAAAAAATCAATCATATAAAATAAAATAATAATTAAATTAATAGAAACAAAAATAAATTAGAGGATAGCTATAAATTTTTAGCTCGAGATTGAAATTAAAAAAAAAACTCTTTAAGAAATAAATATCAAATTAAAATATATAATACACAATAAATTTAAATTGAGAAATGAAATTGAAAACCAATCTAACCTTTTAAAAAGAGCCAATTTTTTTTTGATATCAAACATTAAAAAAAAATATATGACATAATGAGATTGAAAGCAATAAAATTTTACAAAACAAATCAAGAAAAAAAGGGTAATATTTGAAATTAAATCCAACAACAAAGATGACTACTCTAATTTTAAAGGAAGTAGATGTCATGTCGCTTTCAACAACATGGTATAAGATCATTTCTGGATGCTGCGAGGCATTGTAAGAGTTGTCTGAAATGTACGGGTGCTCCCTAAATGCTGGAAGATGCATTCCACATTCTATTATCTTTTTCATTTAAATAGTAATAATTTATTATTAAATGATCAAATTATCCTCGAAAAACCTGGTAATAATAAATGGTTTAATCACTATACAAATAAATGGTGTGTTATTTTTTAATTTTCTTTATGTATTATTAAATTATAGATTATTGTTTCTGTATGGTTTAGAGTTTAATAGATTATAATTCTATATTTTCATCGTAAGTGGAGTAAAAAAGGGTAAAACAAAAGAGGAAAAAAAAAACATCCATCATCCGAATTCGTGTCCACACGTATTACCACCCTACCACCTACCCGATCCCAGCTTGTTATCTTTATGGAAATCTACAACTCAGTCCCTTAACTATGTGAATTGCTTCCATTAAGTCCCCTAAAACTCCAAAATTAGTAATGTTATGTAAAATTATGAATCCTTGCTCAACATTACCCTCTCTTTCCCTGCATCGTATTCAATCCAAAGAATCCATCCATTATGCAATTCTCTTTGCATATGGCAAGCACCATTTCTATTGAAAAACAAATAATATAATCTCAAATACTCCGATAATTTTATAATACTTACGTTTTATTTATTTTTCAGGGATATCTATTTATTTTATTAAATTTTGAAACATTTCAAATCATCATGCTCTTAAAATTAGTGCTTTTGTAATTCAACATAACCTTTTCTTGACACATAGAAAGTTTTTTTTATTTCTCTAAAATTAATTATTTTTTTGTTATATAATATAAATATCATGAATAGTTGACGTATTTGTTAATTTAAAAGGATAAGGACCATATGGTAAAGAGACACATAATATAGGGATCGAGTTGTAGTTTCTTTTATTTCTTTATCAGCTTCTATTCATGGCTTCTGTTAGAGATTCCATTAATAGTACTTGCATTGATTGAAGCTTTCGGTTTGGCACCATCTGGGGGTGTGTGTGGTTTTGCATTTTGCATTGATTGATGAATTGATTACTTCATGGTCTCAAACGCTCACCACCTGCACCCACTCGTGAATTTTTGCTCTTTCTTGTCCTTTACTTGGGTTATTTTGCGCTAGTTAGCTTTCTTCCTTCCTTCAGCATAACCCAACACCCCATGTGCTCTTTCATATTCTTGGCTTCTCTTTTGTCTTCTTAATTACCCATCAGGCCTTATGGTCTTGATCTGTAAAAGAGTATGTGGTTTCTGCAACAATATATGAATGCTGGTAATTTTCCTCTGTAATGGCTTTGTAATCTAGGATTTGATTCTTATAAGAAGAATGCATGATTTGACTTTTCGATTGATTAATTTGAGTTTTCTGGCTATTTAAGGACATGGGGGTGTTTGCATTATATTATGCACAGTGGGCTTAAAGGATGGATTATTTTTTTTTTATATCAATGGATGCTGTGATTTGATGTCGTTTATTGTCTGGTATATCAGAATTTGTCATATGTTCCTGATAGTTCAGCTGTTGATGTATTACTGTAACTTGAGGAAGCTATGAGAAATTTGGATTTGTTAATTGCAAATAAATTTATGATTTTGTGGACTCATGCCGATTGTTTGTAGGTGTTAACTTTGCTTAACTGGAGGTCTGGTCTTGCAATTTTTTTTTACTGATTATGAGAACTAATAGTTGGTTCCTTTGGCAATTTCCTTGCGTCTTGATCAAGAAGTCTTGTTAAATATATATTTTTGGATATGATCACTGATTTTGCTACTTCAAAATGCAGTCCTCTTCATGTAGAAGATGACATTGAAATCTCAATTACCTTTACTTCTATAGATGTATTTAGCTATTGTAGCATCCTTTTCTTTTGTGGAAAATGCATAAACTAGGCGCCAGGGTGAAATGCTAGATATTTGCACTCTTTCTTTAGATTAAAATAGAAAACAAAACCCTCGTCTGTTAATTCCGTGTATTTGATACCTTGAGAAAATATTATACACCAGAGAAGATCAAACTGGTTTGTTTGAGCTTCATAATACCCTTTTATCTTGGAACTAATTGGTTGCTCATTTCTGTCAGGGAAGAAATGAAAGGGCACAATAAAGAGGGGAAGAAATAGAAGATCTGCTGATCAAAAGAATTGTCTATATATGGCTGTGTCCACTGAGACGGTTATGGCTATCAAGACTTACCAAAATCAGGCTGAGGCATTGGTTAAGAATTACTTCTTAGCAGATCCTTTCATTCCATACACTTCTGTCCTTGGTGGCATTTTTGCTTGCAAAGTGGTAACTGTCTCACCTTTTAGATCCTTTAGAACTTGAGAGCTGTTGCCTGACCAGCACTATTAGGTTCATTTCAATTTTAATGGAGAGTGTAGTCGTGCGCCTACCTCTTTATGATGGTAGAGCAATTCTAATACATTAATTAACCTTTTTTTTTCTCATTAAATGGGTTTTGTATTGTTACCTTTTGAATTTTTTTGTTTGTGCCTATGTCCTTTCTATCTGACAGGTCTATGATCTCTCTCAATTAGTCAGCACCTTTTACATCAAAGCTTATAATGGTCTTACAAAAATTCAACGAATTGAATGGAACAATAGGTGAGTGCATATTCCAATATTGTGTCATCTATTTTAAATTTTGAATGAGCACTGATGATCAATGACCTAAATGTGGCAGAGGTATGTCCACAATTCATGCCATTTTCATCACAGCTATGTCGTTGTACTTTGTCTTCTGGTCAGATCTCTTTTCTGACCAACAGCATACTGGCCTCGTTACATTACGGAGTTCACAACTCTCCATCATTGGACTTGGGGTAAGTTCTTTTCTTAGTTCCGCTTTGGTGATATTTAACAGCTTATCAGCTCTTCTTGATTGCCTTGCTGTCAAATATCTCTCTCTACGTTTTTTTTGCTGAAATGATCCATTATATCATGTGCTCCAAAACTGTTCTCTGAGTATGAAACCTCATATCCTGTATGTTAGCTACTGGTATTTGTACCACACAGTTTAGTGTAACTTATATGCAAAGTTTTATTAGCAAATCTTTCTTGGCCATATAGAATATCTATTCATTTTTCATGCGAGAGTTTTCCTTTTTAGTTGCAAAAGTGTACTCGGGATTGGCAACAGGCTGATTCAACTATTCTGCCCATATAGCTAGATATAGTTCTCTTTGCATTTATGATACATGATGAGAAATCATATCTCTTTGAACACTTTGCTAGCCTTCCTTGATATTAGTCTTATCTATTTAATTGCTCCCTAAATTCTACTACTAGTAGTTTTGACATGAAAATAGTTTTGACTTTTTTGACAGGTTTCTATTGGGTACTTCTTTGTGGACTTTGGAATGATTTTTTTGTACTATCCTACTTTGGGTGGAAAGGAGTATGTAAGTGCATTTGATGTGACGAAGAGCAATTGGACATTTTTCCTTTTCTTTTTCCTCTATAAAAAAATGAGAATCGTCCCAATCCAACTATTTTCATGTGCATGTTTATCTTCTTTCTGCTGTACTTTTAGGTTAACCTCCTTCTGCAATCCTTTGTGATATAGATATTTTTGTTTCATAATGAAGTTTTCCTCTCAAGGAAGTGAGGTTTCTGACCTTGCATTCCACATTCATTTTCCTGCCCCCTTGGCATCGATCTCAGCTTCATTGATTCATCGATTTTTAGCCAAATTCTGGATACTGTTTTCTGTATGTTAGATTGGTGAGTCAGCACAAAATTGATTAATCAGAGAGAGTAGTTTACAGCACAGCAGATTATATGAACAAAGTTGAATGCAAATTAGCTCTCAAATGAAGACTGACAATATAGTGCTTGCAGTAAGAGCGCTGACTTTTAACTGATGTCATTGAAATTCACAACATGGTGTTTCAGGTTATCCATCATTCTCTTTCTACAATTGCAGTAGCATATTCTATGCTGTCTGGAGAACTGCAGCTTTATACATACATGTGCCTCATCTCTGAAGTGACAACTCCAGAGATTAATATGAGATGGTAGGTTTTGTGGCGAGTCCCTTTCTCAATATGCC
This sequence comes from Salix viminalis, assembly GCA_029228465.1. Taxonomy (NCBI): domain Eukaryota; kingdom Viridiplantae; phylum Streptophyta; class Magnoliopsida; order Malpighiales; family Salicaceae; genus Salix; species Salix viminalis. Next base: position 405,069 of record CM055437.1, read on the forward strand.
TGAGCTTTTTTTTCTGAACTCTAAAGTTTTGCTGTTTTGATGTAGGTATCTTGATACAGCTGGCCTGAAGAGGTCTGCTGCATATCTTATCAATGGTCTAGCCATCTTTCTTGCTTGGCTGGTGAGATCTTCTTGATCATTTAGTGATTGTTGCACATTGATATCTATAATAATATAAAAATTTATTTTTGTATCTATGAGGTATATGCATGCACAAACTAATCTAGATCATTAATCGTGGATGACCATGTTGCCAAAAGTCAAATACTGTGGTTGATAGATATTTTAGTGAACAACCATTTTATGATATATCCAGATTCAAATAAGCTGGCTCGGGTTTCTTTGCCTCTTGGTGGTGACATTGTGGCAAGAGCACATATTTCGCTTATATTTAATAACACAACTGAATTCTCTTCCCTTGATTTATCATATTTATTATCTTCTGAAGTAAACATTGGAATGCAGATGGCAAGAATTCTGCTGTTTCTTTACCTGTTTTACCACATCTACTGGCATTATGATCAGGTGATGCCCTCTTCTTAAATATTTGTATCCTATAGACAGTGAACTTGTGCAAATTGAAAATTTCAATCTCTGCAATTATTCTATTGATTCGATATTTGGTTTGTCAATGCCTTGAGGATGTTTTGCTCAAAACAATTCAGGATATTATCCAAATAATTTTATGATTTCTCTTTTCGTTTCATTCTACTCCGCAGTAGTTCTTGTTATGTTTTAGTAGTTTTTTTTGTCAATGATTCCCTAGCCTCCCAAGTTTCATCCAAAATATTACAGGATCATAGTATAGAGTATGAATGTGATATGTTTAGCAAGTTTAGAGTGATGATGACAGTCACTTGACTCATTGGCAGGTTATCCAGATGAGCCTCTTTGGCTGTCTTCTGACGTTTTTGGTTCCGGCAGTACTATTTACGATGAACTTGATGTGGTTTGGGAAGATCATAAAGGGATTGAAGAAAGCCTTAGCAAAGAGACTGTGACGCATATCGGCATCTATCAAACATGTTCCTCCTCTCCTGGCCGGTCTAATGTCCCTCCTCCTCCTCCTCCTCCTCCTCCTCCTTTCTTCACTGTATATGATAGAGGCTAAAAAGAAAGGTAATCAGATGTTGAAGATCAAATTATTGAATATTATTTTCGATGTTGTGCACTTTCATTGATCCATAAATCTACAACTAGCATGTTTTTTCCTTCCAAGCAGTTACATGCTACAGCACTTTGCTTTTTTATTTATCCATTTCCATTTCCTTTTTTCGTTTTCTTTTCATTTTTCAAATTCTCTGTGTTTTACACTATTATGCAAAGCTGAGCTTCAGTGTTTTTTCTTTTTTTTTTAGGGAGACTTCAAGACCATCCATCTGTCCAGCCCATCTAGGTGAAAATCTAATCCAAGGGCTATTAGGTACCTAACTAGAAAGAAGTGTTGCTTATTGTTATTCTTTGGGAATCATCAGTTGAGCCCCTCAAGTATTGATCCATTATTAATTAACTTCCAAACCTTTTAATTTTGTCAACTTCACTCCAAATTTAATCAGTTTCAGAAAATGTCAACCATTTATATATCTATCTATCTATCTATTTATTTTTCAAATCTAAGCATCAACTCATAGTGAGTTTTCCTCCATTTTACAAGTAAACATTAACTATAAAATATTTTTTATTACTATTATTTACAAATTAAGGGTTATTTTAGCTCTTTGGATAAAATATTTAAGTAAGGGTGTTCATGAATATAGTTGGATCGAATTTGAACTTATAATTATATCCAATCCATTTTTTTTTTATTTTACAAATTATAAACATTTCTAATTTATTTTTATTGGGATCCAAGTGGGATGAATACATCGGTTGAGCTAAGATTTTGTGGATGTACAAATTCATGGGTTGCTAATGTTCATGGTCCACACATTACACTCATAATGTTAAGTCTATTTTTTATCAATAAATTTTACTTATCTTTGCCTTTCTTGCTAAGAGACAAGGTTTTTTTTTATTGTGTTATTTTTTATTGTGTTAAAAAATAATAATAATAGGAAGCTCACTAAAAAACACTTTAGAGCTGGAATTTTTTTAAATAAATTAATTATAAAAGCTCAATCCATTACTTAATATTATTATTAAGGATAATTATTTATTTACTTATAATTTTTTTAATCTCAATTTCTATCATGTAGTTTATATGTTTAATAACAACTTAGATGGTCAACAATGTGTTTTATTTGAATTTCCTTATTTAATCTAGGATGTAAAATATAATTTAAAAAAGAAAAAAGAAATAAAAATTATATTAGAGTTTCTGTAATTATCTCTTATTATTATTATTATTATTATTATTATTATTATTATTATTATTATTATTATTATTATTATTATAAATTATCAATCTACATGCAAATTTCATAATTTTAAATCTATCAAGACAAATAAATCTTAGATGTGCTGAATTTGAGGTTTCTTTTCTTTTCTTTCTATTATAACAACTCCCCCATCATGATTTTATAATTAAAAGATAATTCAGTGAGCTCCTATATATTAAATATGTAAAAATATATTATAAACTACTTTTATATCTTAAAATAAAAATAGATGACGTTTAACATTAAAAAAAAAAAGAGTAAAATTTAGAGGCGAGCTTGGTTCACGAGCCTGTGCACATCTAAATGACATAAATCCAAATAGACACAAAATCATGTTCGCCGAAAGATTTTACTAATATTATTTTTAAATTTTCAATTAAAAGCATTTTGATTCGTGTTTTGCACTGTGGTGTATGATGGTTTGAAAATATACTAAATTATTTTTCTAGATTATTTTATAATTTTAATACTAATATATCAAAATTAAAAAAAACAATTTAATATTTTTTTGAAGTAAATATATGTTTAAAAAGCATTTAAAAATATAAATTATCATAGTACTAAATAAATCTAAATTTACAATAGAGAGGTGAGGAAACTCATTTTGAACACCTAAGGCTAAACCCATTTAAATACTCTTTCAAAGGGCAAAAAAAATAATAATAATAAAAAAACAAAATATCAAAATTCAGACTCGGAGTACTTAAACTTTAATTAATTTGCTTTAAAGCAAAGTAGTAAAAAATATTATTTAATTTAAAAAACGCACTGAACATGTTCTAAATATTATTTATTCAATGGACTCCCGTCCTTCAATCACTTATTTTGTTTGAACTCGACAAAAAACACACATACTCTTTGTCTCCTTTCTTACCCAGAATCTGTTTGGTGGCAACGATTGCTGAGGATTTCCACTGACACTACTCCATCCACTGTTTTAAATATCGTGCATTATATCTATCACCTTTATTTTTTAATTTCTTTGACCAAACCCTAATTTTCAACCCTCCAAAAATCTTCAAACCAATCAAGGGTTTTTTCAGCTTTAAGTTGAATTCATAAGCTGTTAGAGAATAATATAAATCATATTCTAAGATTTCACATAACAATTTAAGTTTTTAGATGAGATGATACTTGACATGATATCAAAGCTTTGCTCACCAAATTTCAAGCTCAAAAAGCTTTCACTTGAAGATAAAGAATAATATAAATTATATTTTGAAGTCTCACCTAACTAAAACATCATAATCATTTCTATAACAAACTAGAGCTAAAATATCAGGCATTCATCCAAAACCATGCATAAACATTTTTCTAAAACCATTTTCCTCAGAATCATTTAGCTTTCTTCTTCTTTTCCTTCTTTGAAAAATAAGAACTACATTCTTGTGTGTTTTTCATAGTATGATGCACAAAATTTAATTTTCAAAAGTGTTTTTTTTACTTAGAAGAGAATGAAGTGATGAGTGCTTGTCATCTTCCACAGGTCGATCGATGACCTAGGTAGCCAGCCGCATGTCGCAAGATCTGATTCGACAAGAACCCCTACCCTGGCATAATATACAAATGATCCTACGTACTTATCACATTAATATAAAGTTAGAGAATAATATGAAAGGTAGAACAGCTGTGAAGAACATCGATCCTTCAAAAACCAGCAACCAGAAAGCTAGGTTTTATAATTATAATCTACAAACGTTGGCGGCGTGGTTATGAAGTACAGTTGATCGATCAAATGATATGAACATAATAATAATAATAATAATAATAATCTTTGATCAGAACATTATAATTAATCTGTGGGTCAATATTCGGTCTAATCGGACAGAAGAATCCATGTTTTCGTAGAGCAGAAGTCCATGTGACAGTAGCAACTTGCTAACCATGTAGCCATTGAAGCCATGAAAGCAACTTCCAAGAATGACGTACATAAAACAAGGACTTTGGTCCAAGTTAGTTCTACTTTATTTATTTATTTATTTATTTATTAGTGCACAATCTTGAAAGCAAGTATCGTGACTCCCACTATCTCAGAAAATCCAATTAGCTTCTAGCATGAATGTCTGAAGTGAAATAGCTAGCTTATGCAGATCGATGCGGAAAACATAAATATTCAGAAGAATTCGATATAACCAACCTTTAATTGGATGAAGACAAGTGTTGGGATTCCTGAATATTATAATATACACAGAACATAAATTACGAAACAAAATTATTCGAGATATTTTATAATTCCATTAGATAGATCTAGAGTTATTTAATGAGAGGTTATTACTTGTAGATTCAATCTTCTTTGACTTTGAATAACTTCTTACAAACTATAAATTTTTCAATCGTCTAGGTTCCAAGTTCTTATTTAGAAAAGAAGAGTTGTCTTTCCTATTGTCAGCTTCATAACTTACGTAGTTTTTCTGTCTAATAGACAATTCATTTCTTAAAATAATAAATAACCTCCTTCTCAAAATAAAAACATAACTTACTACTCATGGGAAAACTTGAAAAAAACCTTATAAATTGACAAAATATCAATTTGCCGCATGAATAATATCCAAATATTAATTCAGGACAACTTTATAATCCTTGTATTAATTATATTCTAGTCTTTAATTTTTAAAATATATTTTTATCAAGTCATACTTAATTAAATTATCTCAGTTTAATTTTTGATTAATGATTCTCAATGTGTGTGACCCTTTAAGTTTCTAATATATTAGCTCAAATTATAATTATAATTAAATAGAATTAAGTAAATTAGACAATTTAATTAATTATCAATTCAATAATTGATCAATTTATATTTAAATATCATGTGCATAATCTAACAACGTTAAATGATTAGAAAAATCATTAGGGGTTGAATTGACCTTTCAGTGATTGTTTCTTTGTGTAATTAATATCTTTTATCAATAATGTTCTGATTTAATATTAAAGCATGAAATATATCTACCGTGTTAAATCGTGTTTGCTCTCTAGATGAGAGTTATTGGTCATTTTAATAAAATTTAAAACTCTTTAAATTCTCAAATCTTATTCCACATTGACCAAGGATTTCTCAATCAACATGAAGATTTTTGGTTTGCTATTAATTTGTTCAATATATATCATCAATTTCAACTTGTAGAGTGAAAATAGAGTTTAACGGTGGCTTCACAAGCACTTAACGTAAAAGAATATTTAATTAGAGATTGAAAATGACTAATTAATTTTCCATACATCGCCCTCAATATTAATTAATTATAAACACATGCCATGCAAACATGGGATCCTCTTCACACATAAAGCTTCTTGGTGCGCTCACGCATGGCGAAGCTCATGAAAACATGGGAACCTCTTCGCATATATATAAATCTTCTTTATTTCACAAGTACAAAAAAAAGCATTATTGCATAGAAAGCTAGCATGCTTCTTCATTTTTTTACACACATTTATATTATATTTTCGGGTGTAATTTTATCCATTCAGGAAATGCCTTCTTCCACTCTTTCCTAGCTGCCATTTTTAGTAATATGCATGCGGTTTTTATTTTTATTTTTTTTTGTATAAAAAAGAGTTTTATTTTATTTAGTAGTACTCCCACTCTCTCAAGTGGCGCATACACATCTATACCGAAAACCCTAGCTGGTTTTCTTGTCCATGCAACATCTGTTGGTTTGCTCTGGAGCTGAAGAAAAGCCCTTGACTTTGCTTCGGCTTATAAATTGATCACCCCGGCGTGTAAACCTATAGCTCCATCTCAAAACACTACCAGAGAGGTAACGATGGCCATAATGCTCACCACCACCACCACCACCACCACCACCACCACCTTTGTTCTGTTTCTCCTTGTCAACAGTCTGCTCTACTACCAGTCCCTGGCAAGACCAAGAAACCCTAACTCACTCATTCTTGGTCTTGCCCCTGCTTCCAGGGCTTCCCTTCCGTCTCTTCCAAAAGCTTCCACTTCTCCAAGAAAGAAACCAACAGATGTTCTGGACATGATGGAGCCATTGAGGGAAGTTAGAGATGGGTATTTGATATCTCTGAGTATAGGCACACCCCCGCAAGTCATTCAAGTGTATATGGACACTGGGAGTGACCTCACCTGGGTTCCTTGTGGAAACATTTCTTTTGATTGCATAGAATGCGATGATTATAGAAACAACAGGATGATGGCAAGTTTTTCTCCTTCTCATTCTTCTTCATCATACAGGGACTCTTGCACCAGTCCCTTCTGCGTTGATGTTCATAGCTCTGACAACCCCTTGGATCCATGCACCATGGCTGGATGCTCATTGAGTAACATTGTTAAAGCCAAATGTTCTTGGCCATGCCCTTCATTTGCTTACACTTATGGTGCAGGAGGGGTTGTCACAGGGACACTAACCAGGGACACACTTAGGGTTCATGGAAGTAACCTTGGAGTCACTCAAGAAATCCCGAAATTCTGTTTTGGCTGTGTTGGGTCTACATATAGGGAACCTATTGGGATTGCAGGGTTCGGTAGAGGTGCACTTTCTTTGCCTTCACAGCTAGGTTTTCTTCAAAAGGGCTTCTCACATTGTTTCTTGCCCTTCAGGTATGCAAACAACCCTAATTTTTCAAGCCCATTAGTTATAGGTGATACTGCCCTTACTTCTAAAGAAGATATGCAATTCACTCCAATGTTGAAGAGCCCCATGTACCCTAATTACTACTACGTTGGTCTAGAGGCCATAACTGTAGGAAATGTTAGTGCAATTGAAGTGCCGTCAAGCTTGAGGGAGTTTGACTCACTCGGTAATGGGGGAATGCTGGTTGACTCGGGAACCACCTATACTCATCTACCCGAGCCATTCTATTCTAAGGTTCTCTCTGTTCTTCAATCATTAATAAGTTATCCTAGAGCCACAGAAATGGAGATGAGAACCGGGTTCGATCTTTGTTACAAGCTACCATGTCAAAACAATAGCATTCTCACGGGCGATCTCCTCCCCTCAATAACTTTCCATTTTCTGAACAATGTGAGTCTAGTTTTGTCCCGAGGAAATCATTTCTACGCCATGAGTGCCCCCACTAACTCTACTGTGGTCAAATGCCTACTGTTCCAACCCATGGATGATGGTGATTACGGACCAGCTGGGGTTCTGGGGAGCTTCCAGCAACAAGACGTGGAGGTTGTCTATGATTTGGAGAAAGAGAGGATTGGTTTCCGACCAATGGACTGTGTTTCAGCTGCATCTTTTCAAGGACTTAACAAGACCTAGTTAAGCGGCAGTTAATGGTGGTTCTGGCAGTTGCCAATGGTGCATGTAGTTGGTTGGTTGATCGATTAATTTAGTGTACTTTGCAACTCCCTCTTGTTTAATGTTGAGTTTGAACTTTGTCAAAGTCTTTGAACAAAGTAGATTATCATGCTGCTGTAAGGCTATGAACTGATTAAGAAATGAGTTGGTTATATTCTCTTTGCGTGGTGTAAGAGGAACAAGTTCAAGTGGAGAAGCTTCATGGAGCTATATTTTTGTTTTAACTAATGGTTCAGATCAGAAAGTGCCAATGCATTTGCAATCAGAGGAATCTTTCCCACGAAAAGAATCTTCAAGTCTCCTTACCGGCGGTTGCTAGAATGTTACAAGTTCTATGCACGGCGGCCAATCAGCACAAATTAATCTGAAAATACCATCTCATAAAATTTAGTAGGGTGAGTATTCTTAGTTTAGTTTTTTTTTTCCTTAATAAATAACCTAACCAGAATAAATAAATATATATTGTTTTAGATTAACACCAAAGATTAGTGCAGCCAGTGCACGTATACCGATTCCTCGTATACTTGACTAAGGAACGGTTGTCAAGCACATGGTTGTTTGAGAATACTCTTGGAAACCCTTTTGAAAAACATTGATTTTTTTTTAATTTTAACTTTAAATTAAAAAATTTTGGTGTTTTTAAATCATTTTAAAATATTAATATAAAAAATGATTAAAAAAAATTATTTTAAATAAAAAATACTTTAAAAAATAACCTCAACCTCTCTTGTCTGCTTGAGGTAATCTATAGGCCATTTTATTTTCAACTGGTTTGTGACCTAACAGCCAAATAATGAAGACGAGACAAATTCAGAAAGTAGATACTGAAAATGGTGTGAAAGTTTTACATTAATTGTGCTTCGCAGCTTTAATTAATTAAGCCATGAGTGTTCATCTTATCGTACGAGAAAACAATCCTTCTGCAAATTTTTACATAAAAAGAATGGACTGTAAAGTGATAGAAAATACCACACCATTTCATTACATGAGGAACCACTACAGTTCCATTTCACTGGTTGAAAAGGAAGCGTGGATGTACAATTTTTTAACAAATTCTCAATCAGCAACACACAAACGAGGCAGAGAATATCAAGCATAGGCTTCTGGTGAGCACCACAAGAACTACTAAGATGATACAGATACGCAGCAATACCGCTGTCACCGAGGTATTTAAGAGCAGCAAGACGCGCTTACTGTCCTTTCGGTAGGTCTATCCATAAGAACCATACCAGAAGGGTTTGGTGCTGGCTGTACTCGAGGTAGTCTTTTTGCTGCACATAGAATGGCCAGAAAACCAGAATAATCACCATCAATTTCTAGAAAAGAGATAGTAAATGTGAATTAAGAAAAACAGCAATTAAATAGTCCAACATGATAAAGTTTCTGTTGAGTTTTTGAGCTATATATTCCCACCCTTCAGTTGTACCCAAGATTAACTTCATACACACATAAAGGGAGGAAAATATTGAACTCACTTTAGAAACAATTTAGGTCTTTGTTTTCTGTTTTCGACGGCAAATATTTAAAACCCTATCCACAGTGGTAGCATACCTATTTCATAGAAAATGTCATTGACATTGGTTGCAGTTTTTGCCGAGGTTTCCATAAAGAAAAGGCCATACTCCTGGGCATAAACTTGTGCTTCCTGCAAAGCATTAATGAATGACTTAGGTAGAGTATCTACAAGATGTTCCTTTAGAACACAGACAGAAAGCAGCAAAGATTCATGGACAGTCTAAAGTCTAAACGTAGAGAATCACTATTAGATCATCAATAATTTGAGGGTTGCAGATCAATAGAAGTCTTTAAAGGAAAGAATTATAAGAATTGCCGAGCTATTCAATAAATGCTAAGGTATGATTTCAGTAAAAGGCGAAAATTATGTAATAGATTATTAGAACTCAAAAAAAAACAGAGAGAACTTTTTGTTACTAGCTTTCCTGTGTCATCTCTACCAAAAAGGATCTTTAAGGACATATTTACTTTGTTTGTGTCACTTCATATAAACCAATTAAAAAAATCATTCCAGTTTCTTTTCAATTTCCTATATCCTTGACAATAAGCTGCTATGCCTTCCATGATTTAAAGGACCTGCTGAAGATAAGAAAAAAAAAACCAACTAGGAAGAAGTCACTATGGCATAAAAAGAGCTACTTGCCTCAGCAGTAACCTTCCTTGCATCCAGCAAATCAGCTTTGTTCCCCGCAAGTGCCATAACCATATTTGGGTTGCCTATGTGGAAGCAAGCAAAATATAATGATTAAAGATTTCAGTAACAAAAGACAGGGAAAGAAACGGATAGAATGCAGTTCAAGGAAAATAAGGGTAATTTAACAGTAATATATCAACAACAGGACTCGAGAATGCCACATGAAGAAGGCTATACAGCCAAATACACATTTATACAAGCAAACATGTAATAACTACCTTGTGCCTGAAGTTCTTGAACCCATTTCTTTGCCCGCTCAAATGAGGCCTACAAGAGAATCAAGAGTTTGAATTTTAGTGACAAAATGAAATCAACCAACTTGATAAAACAATTTAAATAAAGTGGTGACAGTCATCTTTTTCAGCCAATAATCTTACATGAAGGAACTATTTTTAAGAGCCATTAAATTTTCAAGGAGCTCTGCAAACTTTTTAAACCAGGCAAGCCAAAGGACTTTCATGCCACATTGCCTTGATGAAGATGAGTGACTGAGTTTTTTGAGCTATAGAACAAAACTGATATTGACTCTATTTATTTTCTGAAAACAAGCACAATTTTGAAAAGGAACAAGAAAAAATGGAAGGGATACAAATCATTGCAAGGGGAGGGAGACACAAGGGGAAAATATGGAAGAGAAAACAGGGATATCTTTCATCTATTCCCCCAAAACAAAAACCACAGGACATGAAAACAGCATAGAAATAGTTAGACTGTCTGACGAGTAAACACCTTAAACCACCTTTAGTTGTATGCATTAACTGAGATCTGAGATCTGTTACTCTCATTCGGTTCTCTCTCATTAACTGAGATCTGTTACTATAACTGGGATTTTTAATTAGAGAGAACCGAATGAGGCAGGGGGGTATGTTAGCAGGATTCAACTACAAAGGTAAATGCACCATGACACATGCCACCTATCTAGTTAAAATTAGTTCACAGTGAATGATGTCACAATCTGGATACCTTTCATCTATTCTCCAAAATCAAAATATATGAATTATAGATGAAATTAACTTTTTAAAAAGAGGGAAAAACTTAAAGGTGCCATTAGCAATGATATCTTGATCTAAGGCATGCAAACATACTACAAACTTGTCACTTTAGAGCACGCGCGCGCACATCACGAAGAAAATCAGCAGCCTTGATATAATAACAGGAAAGCATACAGCTAACTTAAAAAATGAAACGTGGTAGTTTTGATATTAAAAAGAAGCACACTGAGCAAATCACTTCAGCAATGAAGGCTCTTGATGCAAACATTTGCAAAATGAAAACTTGTTGCCTTGATATGAATTTTTTTCTGTCTGAAAAAAAAGGATGAAATTCAAATTGCCAAAAACTCCCCGCTTCTTCCATATCCTTCAAGAAAATAAATATTGGAGCAAGAGGCCTGAACTATAAACCCTTGGACCTGCAGACTGACACTACAGACTGCTAAAGCCTAAAAGTCAAATGCTTCCTTGAATATCTCAGTATATAATAAAAACCTAGACATGATAACTATTCTCTTAAAGTAAATGCTGCTCAGAGGGGAATGGCATGCATCAGGTTTTGGGCATCAGAAACCTTCCTTACCTGATTAGATATATCATACACAATGATTGCTGCAGCAGCTCCCCTGTAGTACATTGGAGCCAGGCTGTGGTATCTCTCCTGACCTGCTGTGTCCCAAATCTCAAATTTTACAGTTGCATCATTGACAGCCAATGTTTGCGAGAAAAAGGCAGCACCTATGGTTGATTCCTACAATAACATACCGACAGCAAACGTCATGCTCCAAAATAAAACAGCGACAATTTCTGCTAACAATGTTATAACCCCTTAATGTCCAGTATACACTAACCTGAAACTCAACAAACTGTCCTTTAACAAAACGCAATACGAGACTGGACTTTCCAGCACCGACATCCCCCAGAAGCACCTGCAGCACAAAGCAACCATCAACAAAATATTAAATTTCAAAAAAAACCCATGATGTATTTCAAAAAACAGCCAAAAATAGAAGTCAAACCAAGAGATAGCCACCTTAAATTTAGATATGCAAAAAGAAATGAAAGACATGCTACAAGCAAAAACAGACACAAATGACAAACAATGCATCTGGGGCTCAAAGATAAATGAACCCCTAACAAGTCTCCATCTCGGACTCATAAAGCAAGGGCTAAAGCATATAATATTTGCACATGAATAATGCTACAAAGGCAATTCATATAACCACTAACCTAATGTATAAATCCCACTGGATTCCCTGTACAAAAGACAGAATATCACCAGAATACAAAAGCTGATCACATGTAGCAGATAACATCAAGACTTAGCTTCCTTAAGCTGTACATTTAATTTTAATAACCCGAAACAACAAATTCATATAAGGTCCTTAAAGCTTATCGGAAACCCAGAACAGAATATTCACAATTACGACGAGCTAAATCAGTTCCCAATTGCGATCACAGAAAAAAACCCGGATAAAATATCATCAGATTTTGCTGAAATTATAAAAAATTCCAAAACTAAACAAAACCCACATAATGAATAGCATAAAAAACTAAATAAATACCTATAACCAATAATGGAAGCAAAATTCTTCAAAGTTAAATTAGGCCCAGATAACGATTATCCATAAGAACCTTAAAAACTCACCAATTTAGCATTGATATTCTGGTTTCCAGTGGTTGCCATGATTGCTGGTAACCGACGTTTACAAATAATAACAAACCAGATCAAGGAAATCAAAGATGATTTTTTAGTCTTTGGTTTTGATCGCGAGAGAGAGTATTAGGCGTAGAAAACAAAAGAGAGGAAAGGGTCAAAAGGTATAAAAAAAAACAAAGAAGAGGCAAAGGTAGGGAGGTTCCTTCCTGGTAAGTGCACTCTGATACTGTTTTAAAAGTATTTTTTTTAAAAGATATAATATTTTTTAAAAGATATAATTTTAATATTTTTAAATTATTTTGATAGGTTAAAGTTAAAAATAAAAAAAAAGTTATTTTAATATATTTTTTTAATTTTAAACATAATTTCAAATATTTTAAATAAGAAAGACGCTCACAGACGAAAGCGATTGCTATTTTCTTTTTATTCTTAAATGTTTTTTTACTTGAAAGTGTGTTTAGGATTTTATTGGGGGTATGCTTTTTAAATAATTTTTACATAAACATATATTAATATATATATTTTTTTAATAGCATCATAATAAAACTATAAGAAATATTAAAAAATAATCAATAATTTTTTAAAAAAAATACAAAAACCAAAAACATTTACAAACACCCTTTAATTAAATAATTTTTACTCGTACCAATTATTAAAAGTATTCTACATTGTTATGAAAACCTATATAGATCAGTCATAATTATTTTAATTTTTTTTCTTGAATTAATGTTATTATTTTAGATTAATTTAGTTAATTAGTTTTCACATATCCAACTCTCATATCTATGGATGGGTCTAGACACTTGTTTTCTTATTTACTTGTTATTTGATCCATTTATTGAGCTTGAGGCCTTGGATTATTAATATAATAAATGTATTTTTTATAAGATTTTATGATAATTTTTCTTAATATTTTCAATTTATGCCAAACAAGTTCCTTATTATTTTTTTTTAAAAATTACACTTAATATTTTGTTAAAACAATTTACGCGATCCGTATGGATGACAAATGCATGCACATTCTTGTAATTGTGGTCTTGGTCTCTGTTTCTCATTTGCCGACGACTTCTTTACTGGCAACAAAGAGTTCGACGGCCATGGAGCCTACAAAAAGAATTAATATAAATCATATTATCAAATTTTTTCTAGTAAATAAATTTTTAGATGAGATAGTTTTTTAATATTGTATACGATATTAGAGTTTTGTTGACTCAACGGTCATGAATTCGAATCTCATTATCTTTATTCTATTTGATAAAAATCAAGTACAAGCACAAGGTAATGCGAGCGTGCAAATTTCAAACTTAAAAAACTTTCACTTGAGAGAATGAATTCAAAAATACTATAAATTATATTCTGAAACCTCACATATCGACTTAAACTTTTAAGCAAAATTGTTACTTTAACATAACGTAATTTGCCCATCAGGATTAATTCAAAAAATTGGTACTGATTTCCATAGTAAATGCTTGTTAATATTTGGTTTCATGATTTTGTAGATGAAATTCCAGTAGTTTCAAGAACTGGAAATATTTTCCTGCAAGTGGTCTAAAAGGGAGAATTCCATCTGCCATTTTCAACACATCTTCTCTACAAGAAATTGATTTATCATAGAATAACTTGTCAGGCAATTTGCCAGAGGATGTGTGCTACAATCTGCCAAATCTCTTCGAGCTTCATCTTTCCAAGAATCATTTGCAAGATCCTATTCTACCTAGTTTATGCATGTGCAGGAAATTTGAAATCATATCCTTAACTCACAGGAAGCATCCCTTCAGAGAAACTGTTTGAAATGCGAACCTTCTAAAAATCTTGGCTTTCTTTGACGGATTGTAGAGATTTGATGGTGCTGTGGATTGGCAATAACCCATTAGATGGTTTTCATCAACATCTATAGGAAATTTCTAAAATTCTTTTCCCAACTTTCTGGGAAAATGATTGCCTACTCAAGGGCAGGATCCCTCAAGAAACCGAACTACTTTAGAGACTTGGAGCTAAGAAACAACATCTCTGGTTCTGTTCCTTGAACAGTTGGTAGACTGCAGAATCTCCAAAGATTTTATGTTATGAACAATAGTCTACACGATTCATCAAATAGAATGAGGGATGGTAAGATTTGAACTCGTGACCATTGGGTTAACAAGATTTTAATATCATATCAATGAATCATCTCATCTAAAAGTTTAATCTGTCAGGTGAGATCCCTAAAAATATAATGTATATTATTCTCTAACACATTAAATATCTTCTTGGCTTTCGAACTTATCATCTATCTCTCTAAGTGGCCCCCCCTGCCACTAGAGGTTGGAGGTTATGCTTGCGCTAGATCTATCAGGAAACATCCTATCACCATTGGAGTCCTGCAGAATTTATGACTAACTTAGAAAATTCTGAAAAGAGTTTCTCATTTCTGAAACAAGAGAATTTCTGAAATGACTATTGGATTTTTAGGATATCATCAAGTATAAATTATTAACTAGAAATAAATGAGATTACTAGTAATAATTAATTAACTGACTATATAACCTGAAATACTTATTTCTATATTATTTGGATTTTTAAATTCTTATAGCTATTATATCCAATTCTGTCCTTGACCCGATTAGAGGCTCATTTTGCAAGACGAAAGAAGTCAATTGATTGCACAAGTATGAGTCTTCTAATAAAATAATATTGGTATGGATAAAAAATATTATAAAATAAAACGATATATATATATATATATATATATATATATATATATATAAAAATAAAACGATATATTCTTATAGCAAAATGACCCGATTAGAGGCTCATTTTGCAAGACGAAAGAAGTCAATTGATTGCACAAGTATGAGTCTTTTAATAAAATAATATTGGTATGGATAAAAAATATTATAAAATAAAACTATATATATATATCGATGATCAAAGCAAGGTTGTCAATATCGTTCCGGTCGCCGTTCTGGTTGCCGTTCCGGTTTTTCTATTGAAACGGAACGTTTCAGTTTCAGAGCGTTTCGGCGTGTCATTTCGGGATTGTACTGTTCATATATAATTAATTTTATATATATATATAAAAAAAATAAAATATTAATTTAACAAGTATAATTTAAATTCAAGATAAATTAACTTTAAATTATACAATACAAACACAAAGTCAAACAAACATAATCTCAAAATTAGAAACATCTCTAAAATTTCAAAATATTATGATAGTAAAATGTTTTAAAATAAAAGAAATATTATGATTTTGAGCCGAACTGATACCGATAGTGCTCCTACCGAATTTAACTGGAATTTCCAGAACGGGCCGGAATTAAAATCGAGATGAAAATGACACCGTTTCGTCTCCGTTTTTTTAATGGTATGGAATGTAATTAACAAGCCTGGATCAAAGTGTTATCCAAGCTACTAGTTAACTTATTTGGGTCATTTAAGCTTTGTAGATCAAAATTCTAAATGGTTTAAGAGAATACGCGGCTTGAGCAAAAATCTAAATAAATAAGTTATCGGATTACCTTGTTTGGATGAACGGAATATTACAACATAACATGTGCAGACACCAACAGGCACAAGTTAGGTTAAATTATATATTTTTTAAAAAATATAATAAAAAGTATTGAAATAATTATTTAGTATTGTTACTAAAACTATGGTAGCAGCAAACTTTAAAATCTTTACTAAAGTAAATATAATTTAAATTATTAATAAAAAAAATATATAAAATTAAATAAATAAATAAAAAAGATAGAATATAAATTTTCTAACTGATTTTTTATAGTAAGAAAATATTCCCATTAAAAAAGAAATAAGAAAAAAAAGTGAAATTAGAGGGGGGGGTGCACCTCAGGGATGCAGGCAATCGCTCTGACCAATCTTCTAAAGGGTAACTCGGTAATTAACCTTAAAACATTGCATCTAGGGTTTCTTCTTTTACTCTTCTTTATCATCGTCTTCTTTATAAGCACAGTCCAACACCCACTCTCAAACAGCGCCAACGGCTTCATTTCTCTCTCTCTAGCTGCACAAAACCCTACCTTCTTCGGTTAGTTTCTTCAGAGAACGAAATCATGGCGACGAACACAGCATCACCAGCACCACCACGGGAGCTGTCGCAGAAGGAAGCCGACATTCAAATGATGTTGGCTGCTGAAGTACACCTCGGCACCAAAAACTGTAATTTCCAAATGGAACGTTACGTTTTCAAGCGCCGCAACGACGGTTAGTTACTTATAACGACAAAACACGAAGTTAAACACTGTTTCCTTGTTAGTGAAATTGTTACTTATGATGCTTGTGTATAGTTAGTGTCTGAAAGAACTCAGTTTTTTTGTTTCAATTTTTTAGTTTCGTCTAGATGGGATTTTGTCCCAAGTACTGAATTGGCTCCCTTTTCATGTTCTGTTTCTGGGGTTTGAAGGTTTAATGTTTTCTGCATTTGTTTCTAGTATTTGTTCGAGGAATGGTAATTCTTGTTGGTGTTTTTGGATGAGAAATGTGGGAATATGTTTTCTGAACAATGTATGTGATCTTGCCAAAAATCTTACCGGAATCAGCTTGTAGAAGAATTTCAATCATTCGATTTCTTGGACTCGATCCAAAGTTTCAGTGGATGAGTGTTTTTCGAACGTGATTTTGTGACGTCTGTTTGATTAAGATTACTCATTGAATATTGGTTAGTTGTTTATTAGGATTACGTAGATCATTGAAATTGGTTATAATGAATCTTAATTAAGATAATTTAGCTTAAAAAGTGTTTTATATCAATTATTTATTTTTGCATCTAAACCTTATTTGTGATTGTAGTGATACTGTTCTTGGTTGCTTTTGAAATATTAATCTGTTAATTTAGATATGTTAGGATGTGCTTTGCTTCTTTGTTTTGAGTTGTTTTGTAATTATTTTTACAGGAATTTACATCATTAACCTTGGGAAGACATGGGATAAACTTCTATTGGCTGCCAGGGTTATTGTTGCCATTGAAAACCCACAAGACATTATTGTTCAGTCAGCTAGGCCCTATGGTCAGAGAGCAGTTTTGAAGTTTGCTCAATGCACTGGTGCTAATGCTATTGCTGGAAGGCATACTCCTGGTACATTTACAAATCAGCTTCAAACTTCCTTCTCTGAGCCTCGTCTTCTCATCCTCACTGACCCAAGGACTGACCACCAGGTGAATTTTGCTGACAATTATTGATGTTTCTCATTGTCAATGGCAGTTTGCTTTAGGGTTTTCTGACCTTCTCATGATTAGCTTTCCATGTCTTGCTTCTAACCATTATTTTATTTTGTTTATATTGCAGCCAATCAAGGAAGCAGCCTTGGGAAATATTCCAACTATTGCTTTCTGTGACACTGACTCACCAATGCGGTTTGTGGATATTGGTATTCCGGCCAATAACAAGGGGAAGCACAGCATTGGGTGTCTATTTTGGCTTTTGGCAAGGATGGTTCTCCAAATGCGTGGCACTATTCGTCCAGGGCACAAGTGGGACATGATGGTGAGTTTTGTATGGCATTTTCTTGTTTGAAATTGCAATAAGTCATGAATTCTGCTCTCCAATATGCACACTCATGTTCTCTTTGCTAATAAGAGAAACCCACATAAATTATCACGCAATTAATACGAGGCTATTTTTTCTTTTTGGCAGGTTGATTTATTTTTCTACAGGGAGCCCGAGGAAACAAAACCACAGGAGGAGGAAGATGCGGTTGCTCCAGTTGACTATGCACTCACTGGAGCTGACTATATGGGTGGTGCCACCGATGGCTGGTCTAATACTGTTGCTGATGGTGGATGGACCAATGAAGCAGCGGTACCAATTCCTGCTGCACCCGCCGCCGCAACAAGCTTGACACCAGACCAAGGTATGCAATGTGTGTTTTGTTGATTAATTTGCTTGACAGTGATTCAGGTGAAAGCCTTTTGTTTTAGTCTGCTGAATATAACACTTGCTTTTTCACATACTACGTTTATTATTCCAACATTGCTTTCTTGAGCTGTTCTGTTCCGAGCTTGAATTATTTATTTCCTCTGCAGCAGCAGGTGGATTGGATCCAGATTGGGGTGCTGCTGCTGCTCCCCCACCTCAACCCTTTAGTCGATGGTGGTGTTAATTGGTCGTGAAGCCTGCTACAGTCCTTACTCTGACCATGTATTGCATATTTGGCATAATCTCCAGTGAGTTCTGAAAAGAATGTCATCATTTGTTGGGAACTGAACTTGTTTTTTGTTGTTTTGTTTTTCCATCCTTTCTGGGAATAGATTAGATCGAGAGATGATGTTGGTATCTCAAATGATGCTTCATTTGTTATTTATTATTGGCACATGAGCAAACTTCCATTTTCTTTTCTTGTTACTGCTTAATGACCACGCTGCATAATGATCACTAGGCTCAAAGGCTTAATTAAAATAATTGAAGCCAAGGAAGTTTGCTTATAAACGATGTGTCTTAGAAGAATTTTTTATGGCTTCGAAAAGCAATCAAATCGTGTTTGAGAGCTAAAAAAAGAACCGGCAAATCTCAACGATGAAAGCCATTCACCCTTTTTGATTTCTTATTCGCACAGCTGCATTCCTCCTTCAGCCTTTGAATGATGCTTTCTCTTTCATTCGAGGAAACTATAAAAGCACGATTCAAAGGACCAACTTTCCTGACTTGGTGCATTTAGGTTTCAGCCAGTCTTACCGGCTAGCTGAGATGATCGATCTGGGATGGAAAATGGGGACAACATTGGCCGTCTTTTTTGTGAAATTGCATGATGAAATAATAGAGTGGTTCGGCCGGAATGGCGAGGTACTGCCGAGGTACTTCGATGCCGGTCTTCGGAATCAGATAAAGGAGGAAACATAAGCTTCTTCCCCAAAGAGGGAAGCCGGATGCAGAAGTGACTGAAAGATCTACCCTTTCAGAAGAATAATAGTCGGGGGCCATGGCTTATGTGGGGCCATAATAAGAGATGGATTAAGAAGTTTCTTGATGACCATTAAAATAGAATGAAATTTAAAAAAATAAAAGAAAAAAAGGGTTGTATTAAAAAATAATAATTACTATTCATATAAATAGTGGGGGTTATGTTTTCCAAATGTTTTAGTTATAGAAGGTAACATATACATTACATCTCATTATGCAAGTTAAGCTACTTTATGTATCTCCTCGGGAACAGTCATGAGCAGCCCTATGTTTTGGATAGAAAAAAGTGACCCTATGTAGCAAGATTCATGGCCAAAGAGAAGGAAAGCTGGCCTAACAAGTTACAGAAGATTAAAGTAACCTTTGTAAGGTGTGCTTTTCATACAGAAAAAGATTAAAATAATATTTTTTTTAATTATTTTTAATATCAACACATTACAATAATCTAAAAATACAAAAAAACTCACAAACATTCAGATGTTATTATCCCAAAAAATCTATTATATATATATGCCATGTCAGTCAACTAGTGGAATTAAACCTAATTTAGTGATCTAAAGTGTTTTTGTAATTTAATGATTCAGAACCTAGTTTAGATCAAATTTTGAAAAACAAATAATAGAAATTAGTTTATTTATGAATAATCTTATAAATTAACTTGTAGTTTGCTCAAAATCTAATTTTATTTTTTGTTATCTTTTTAAAAAATATATTTAAAATAATATTATCTAGATTTACATATATCAATCTAAGTTAATTCACCTAAATCATAACTCAAAGTTCTAGGCTAGTTTATACTTTATAGTTGTGTTATGTTTCGTCATCTTACACTCATGATCTCGAGCTAACTTCTTAATTGACATGCTTGAATATCATTTATGACTTATTTGCTATAATAATTTAAACATGTATTTTTTTTAAATAATTTAGAATATTTTTTAGATTTAAACTATTTTTATGTTTTTTTAAAATAAACTATTAATTTTTTAGGCAAAGATAGTGAAAGCAGACTGGTATATCTTTATGACTTATTTGCTATAATAATTTAAACATGTTTTTTTTTAAAATAATTTAGAACATTTTTTAGATTTAAACTATTTTTATGTTTTTTTAAAATAAACTATTATTTTTTTAGGCAAAGATAGTGAAAGCAGGCTGGTTATTAATGCCATGTTTAGGGCATCTCCAACAATAGGAGCTATACCGGGAGCCAAAACCAAATATTTAAAAATATGGCTGTTTTTATCAATTTCTGCTCTCCAACAGGAGAGCCATCCCAGGAGCCATTTTGCCTCTTCTTCTCGGCTGAAGGCATTCCTACATATATTGATCCAGGAGGCAAAAAATGAAAATAGCCGTTAAACTAGCCGTTGGAATGTTGGCAACACAATGAGCTCCAAAATGCCTCTCCCATTGGAGATGCTCTTATAGAGCCACTTATCCTTGTCAAGGTAGCCCACATCAATGTATATTTTTTTGCCTAAATCAACAATCTTAGTAAGGATTTGACTTCTTTGAACAACAACATGAAATCAAGTCTCTAAAAAGGGAGCATGAAAAAGCTAACTCAATCTTGCTCTGGCTTCTCATATGAACCAGTCATCAGGTCCAAAATATTATTATTATTATTATTATTATTATTATTATTATTATTATTATTATCATGGGTGTTTGGGCCAACTTACACGGATCTTAATTAATCCCATATACCCTGAAATTAATGATCTTGTAAGCTTATAATGACAATCATATTTTTTATTTTTTAAAAACATCAAATTGATGTTAGTTTTTTCTTATGATTTAGATGTGTTGATATCAAAAATAAAAAAAATATTTTATATATAAAACATATTGCACCACAATATAACATTTTTTTTATAAAAATATATCAATAAAATTTAATTAATTTCTAAATTTTAAATTTTGTTGAAAAATAAAATATTATAATTAATTCTTTATGTGATAGAGTGGATAGAGTGCATATGAAAAAAAATTTAAAATTCACCAAAACAAATAAAACATTTAAGATTTGGTCATTATTTTTTAATTTTATTAGCTTCATGATTCTTGAATAGTATATATACTTGTGGTAGGTCCAATTGAGCTTCCAATCTATATGATTTATACAATTATTTCAACATGTCCAGTAGTTGCATTAAATCCCATACATTATTATTTCTTGAAAAATATATGGATTTTTTTCTTACAAAATCTCTCAAAAAATATTTAACCCACGCGCCATTATAACTAGAAACAGGTCATGTACAAAGAGGGCCATGGATTCTTGTGAGGCCCCAATTGGCTAACCTCTACGATTGGAGCGTGTGTTACAATCACCGCAAAAGGAAAAGTGGGATAAAACCCTTTCATCTATCATTTATTTCAAAGTTGTCAATACCGTTTCGGTCGTCGTTTCAGTTTTTCTATTGGAATGAAACGTTTTAGTTTCGGAGCATTTTGGCATGCCGTTTCGGGGTTATATTGTTCATATAATATTAATTTAACAAGTATAATTTAAATTCAAGAGAAATTAACGTTTAAATTATACAATACAAACACAAAGTCAAACAAACATAATCTCAAAATTAGAAACATCTCTAAAATTCTAAAATATTATGATAGTAAAATGTTCTAAAATAAAAGAAATATTATGATTTTGAGTCGAACAGACGACCGAATGCGACCCAGAATGCTCGGGTCTGAATTTAGCCTGAATTTCCGGAACGGGCCGGAATTAAAACCGAGATAAAAACAACACTCGTTTCATCTTAATTTTTTTAATAGTACAGAATGTTCCAGCCGTTCCAGCCGGAACGGAATGGAATTAACAAGGATTTTTATTCTGTCCAATAGTCAAGGGCGGGAACTATTCAATGATATCTGAAGATAACTTGGCAGAGAATTACGATAGTGCCATTGCGGATTTTTTATGCTATTATTGGGCCGTCTGTGTTTTCTTCTTTTGCAAGAAGGCTATGACAAAAGTTGTCTTCTTTTTTCTTTTTTCTTATATTTTCATTTTTTAAAACTTAATTTAAATATTAGTATATTAAAACGATTTAAAATTATAAAAAAATAATTTGCGAGATCAATATTAAAGAATCTATTAACAAAAACAGAAACAACATGTTTAATATTTTTTTTTGTGTTTTTTCAATCTTTTTAATATACTTATACCAAAATATATTCAAATAAAACATTATATATATATATATATATATTCTACATAATAGTCACGTAATACTTGGTATTTTCTTCTTAAGGCTGAAAAGAAGAGAATCAAGAAACATAATGATCGTGGGTTAATGATCCAATCATGGCAACTGCAATGACGACGGTTAATGATCCAATCATGGCAACTGCAACAGGGCTGGGGGCATCGGCTGCGATGATTTAGTTCATTTACGAGCCGATTTGCCCGCTTCGCTAGGCTTTTTTATTTATGTAGAAGATTGATTAATTTTATAAATGTTGTATTTTATTATTTTAATATTTAATTAATATAATTTTAATTGATAAAATCTGTTAAAAATAGTTTTTTTCAACAAAAATGTGATTGAATATTGTTATTGCCTAAATTTTTTTTGATAAAATTTGTTAGAAAATTTGCTAAGAAGGTGAAATGATTTATTAGAAATTTGTTGTCACGGATACTCTGGTAAAAACAAAAACAAAAAAAAGAAACCCGGTTAAAAAAAAACAACTGACTTGGACACTAAAAAAAAATATCACCGTTTCTTGAAAGGAAAAAAAAAGAGTCTAAAATATAAATTTAAATTCAAAGGCAAAGTTTTTTTTTTATAAGATTTATTCATCATATTATTATATTAAATATATTTAAGAATATCGATATTAATTTTTTTTTCAAGAAATAGTAGGTCATTTTTTTTTACTCCCTATATATTTTTAGGCGATAATATTAAATAAATATTAAACACATATACTTAGTCTCACATACTATATAGTGTGATCGAAATTGGAAGTGATTTTTATATTTTTTAATTATAGATAACCTAGGTAAATTTGTAAAAAAAGAAATATGAGTTGCCTTTTCCCCTTAGTAATATTAGATCTGACACATTATAAATAAAAAGATTGCATATTTTTTTAAAAAAGAAATATAAATTTTTTGCGTGCTATAATTACTTATTTGCCATCTAAAAAGAACAATGTAGTTGAAACGGAAAGTGTTTCGTATATTTTTTAATTGTAGATAATCTACGCAAATCTGTTTACCTTTTGTTCTTTTGAGTTGTATTTTTTCCCGGGTAATATTAGATCTTTAATATTAAAAATCCAATTTTTTTTATTTTTTTTATGAAATAAACCTGAACAAAAGAGCACAAAATTAAAATTTAAAGCCAAATTTTCTATTATTTTATAAGATTTATTCATCATATTATTATATTAAATGTATTTAAGAATGCTGATATTAATTTTTTTAATGCAAAAAATCCGAGGTTATTTTTTTTTATCTCTTTATATATTTTTAGGCGATAATATGCAATAAATATTAAAACATATAATAATGACTTGTTTGCCATTTAAAAGAAACAGTGTAATCGAGAAAAAAATGACTTGTATCGGTTTTTAATTGTAGATTGTTAGAGTATAGAAGAAAGAATATTCTAGAGTAGTGTATTTGCATTCTAGAAGTATGAATGATGATAGTTTGTTATGTATAAATAGGAATATGGACTCACAGGAAATGTATGGAAATGTATGGGAAAAACAGAATTGGTTACTGTTGAAATACAAAGTTCATTCTCTCTCTCGTTCTCTCTTCTCCTCTCTTCTCTAAGCAGCTTTCCCTTTCTTCCTAAATTCCTTCAATTACCTGCAACATTTCTCATCCTAACATGGTATCAGAGCTATTTTGCTCACGCATGAATTGATCCAAGCTTCCGCAATTTAATCCTTCAATGGATAAAAAAAAAAAACTGAAGATGATCATCCATGCCGCTGCTGCTCCTCATTTACAATCTCTCATGGTAATATCAGTTCTATCCTTTTCAAATCTCTAGTCTCAGTAATATACTTTGCACGTTGTCTTTCGTTCTCTTCCTATGAATTGATAGTTGCTCCTTCAATAATAGTTTCAGTCTCTGTGATTTTCTCTGTTCTTCTTTAAAATATAGATTTGTGTTGCTGCTATATCATCTTCTTTTTTTTTCTGCTCCTCCTCTCTCCACCGTCTCCAATCCATAAATCAAACATTTAGTGTTCAAAGAGTCTGCCGAAAGCAAAAATCTCAAACAGAAAGCGATGAGAGTGAGGATGCATGACTCACCGATTCAAATCTTCAGAGTTCCTACAACAATTCTCTACCAAGTTCTCTCTCTCAAAAATAAAAAAAGAAAAGAGAGAGAGAGAGAGAGAGAAGTGAGAAATAAAAGCAGGGAGATCCAAGTGAAAGATCTCACCGGAGAGGTGAAGACTCGGACAAACCTCATGCTTGGTTCAGGCACACCTCCTCTCCATTTCTCAAATAAGCCATATGAGCTGTTGCTCTAAACAGATGTAGCTCCTTCAGATTTGAATCCATATCCAAAGCAGAGAGACATGATGGCTGCGACAAAGACAGAGCCCAAGGAAGGTTAGATCTCGGCGGCAGGTGAATCTTCATTATATGCTAAGCAAGGCAGTTAAAAAAAAAAAAAACGTTTCTCTGTTCCAGATTCAGCAACAAGCAATGAGAATTAGAAAGAGACATGTTTCCGTTGAGTCTCGTCGCAAAGAGAGCAATAATAAGTAGATGCAGCAGAGGAGCTAATGAAACAGCTGAGTTAGAGAAGCTGGAAAAGGAGGAGGCTGCACAAAATGCTCTTGTTGAGCAAGAAATCATAATGGCGAAGGTGGTGCAAGAGTCAAAAATTCTACAAAAGGAGGCAGAGGAGAATGCTAAGCTGCGGGAGTTTCTTATGGACCGTGGTTGTGTTGTTGAAACATTGCAAGGAGAAATATCCGTTAGTTGTCAGGATGTGAGGCTGTTGAAAGAGAAATTCGACAAGATGAAGTGCAATTTTTTTGGCAGAGAAGAGAAGAGGCTGAGTCGGCTGAGAGGAATAAGTTGTGAAACCTAGATTGTATGTTTTTTTTTTTTTTTTGTATGTTGTCGTCTGTGTGTGCTGTGCCGTTTTATGTGTTCATGCTGTCGTTTTAAAAAAAAAGAAAAGAAAAGAAAAGAAAAGAAAAGAAATCGAAGAAAAAAAAAGAAAGAAAAAGAAAAGAAATCAACAAAAAAAAAGAAAGAAAGAAATCAATATGATTGAGAAGTAGAAAATGAATTCTTACAAAGATTAAGAAATTCAAAAAAAAATTATTACAAAATGAATTCTTACACAGATTAAGAAATTCATCGGCAAATGAAAAACTTCAGAAAAAAACTGAAAGTAGCCAAATGAAAAACTTCAGAAAAACTGAAGTAGACAAAGGAAATTCAAACCCCTTCTATCACCTCTCTTACCTCCCATTTCTTTCTTCTCATCCCTCTCTTCTTAAAGATGAAAAATTTCAGAAAAAACTGAAGTAGACAAATGAAATGTCAATCAAGACATAGACATATGAAATGTCTTCTCTCTCTCTTTTATCTTCTTTGCCATTTGAGCATTCTTCTTCTTCTCAATCTCTCAAATTCTCAAAATCTTCTCAATCAAATTCAAAACTTATCTTTCTGTTCTCTTCTTTCTATTTTCCAAATTGATTTCTATTAAACACGGTTAAGTACTCATGTGTTTTGTTTTTTATCTCCGCAACAATCAGTATTATTTTGCAGATATCTTGACAAAAGGCCTCACTGCTCCTCTGTTTCAAAGTCATTGCTGCAATCTCATGCTTGGTTCATCAAAGCAAGAGATTGAGGGGGGATGTTAGAGTATAGAAGAAAGAATATTCTAGAGTAGTGTATTTGCATTCTAGAAGTATGAATGATGATAGTTTGTTATGTATAAATAGGAATATGGACTCACAGGAAATGTATGGGAAAAACAGAATTGGTTACTGTTGAAATACAAAGTTCATTCTCTCTCTCGTTCTCTCTTCTCCTCTCTTCTCTAAGCAGCTTTCCCTTTCTTCCTAAATTCCTTCAATTACCTGCAACATTTCTCATTCTAACATAGATAACCTAGGTAAATTTGTCTATTTTTTGTTCTTGAGTTGTCTTTTATCCCCAGTAATATTAGATATAAAATGACTATTACTATTATTGCAAAAACAATTAAAATGATCAAATTATTCCGAAAGAAAAAACACTCAAAAACATTAACAAAAAGAGTAAGCAAGAAAAAAGAATATATTATTATTATTATTATTATTATTATTATTATTATTATTATTATTATTATTATTATTATTATTATTATTATTGTGTTAATGATGAATAAAGAACATAAATAAATAAAAGAAAAAAATCATAATAACTTTAACAAAAGAAAAAAAAATCATAATTATCAGGAAAAAAATTCATCTAACCTGAAAATAATAACAATAAAACCAATAAAAAGAATAAAAGAAAGAGCACATAAAAAAATATAATAGATGATCAAAGAAAAATAAATTTATTATTAGAAAAAATCATTTAATTTGAAAATTTTAAAAAATATATGTTCTACGTTGCGGGTTGAGTAAACAATTTTTATAGGATTTGCTGGACCAAAATAAAAATATAATATTTATTTATGTGAAATTTAATATAATAAAATAGCTCAATACCCCCTAGTATAACAATAGCAAAATCAAAGTTTGAAAATCTAAAATTATCATTGCTCTTACTATTAAAATAATAAAAATTATCAAATTATCCTGAAAAAAAACACTCAAAAACATTAACAAAAGAGTAAGTAAGAGAAACAATTAAAATATTATTATTATTATTATTATTATTATTATTATTATTATTATTATTATTATTATTATTATTATGAAAGAAATAAAAATAAATGAAAGACTAAAAAAATGCTAGAAACTTGAACAAAAGATAAAACAAAAAAATAAAATAGAAATAAAAATAAAAATAAAAATTATCATTGTTATTACTGCCAAAAAAATAAAAATTATCAAATTATCCGAAGAAAAAAAAATAAAAAACATTATCAAAGAAGCAAGTAAGAAAAACAATTAAATTATTATTATTATTATTATTATTATTATTATTATTATTATTATTATTATTATTATTATTATTATTATTATTATTATTATTATTATTGTGTTAAACACACTTATATATACATGGACAAAAGTAGGGGTTATATTAGAAATTTTTAAAAAAAATAAAAAGTATAAGGGTTGAAATGAAAATCAAAATATAAAGGGATTAAAATCAAAAATTAAAAGTTGAAGGATTGAAATGAAAATAAGATTTATTAACATTTTCAATTAAAGGACAAATTTGCAAAAATTGAAACTTCTGTACTGAATATATTCAGCCTTTTCAACCCAATCCGGAAATTAAAAGATGGAGGACCGAAGTGAAACATTAACATTTAATTAATTGCAATCGAATGACCCAATCGAACAAAATCAAAACTTATATAACTGAAATCAGGCCCATATACACAATTAAAAGTCAAGGGACCGAAGTGAAAGTATACAAAACTCGGGGGGCTCTTCTGCACTTTGACGTGCAGGAGAGAGAGAAATGGTGCAACCAGCTTTAACCGGCCACCGCCGCGTCCACGACCTCCGTGTGGAGAAACGCCCCGCATCGGGAGGAAGACCAAGCGTAGGCGCACCGGATTAGACGCCGGTAGCCCATTTCCGGCCACAGTATCAGACCACACGCGCCACTTGAAAGGAGCGTGAGACGGAATACTGTCGGTCGCGTGAACCGCATGCGCCGACAGAATTTCAGAAAATAAATAAATAATAATAGTCAGTTAGCGTTATAGCCTTGTCCCTAATTAATAAATTTTGTCTTATTAGGGGCTACAACAGTCTTTAGCCATTAAAAAAAAAAAGGTTGCGGCGGACCAGACCGGTCCGTACGCGCGCAATTACTCCCTTAACCCTCAGCCGAAACGTTATTTTGTCTTATTACCGGGGCTAAAATTGTTATTACACTGTTCATAGGCGGAAAAAACAAAAAAAAAGGGGTGGACGAAGTCGCGCGACGCACAGACGAAAAATGTCCAGTCCACAGTGCCAATGAGTCATATGTTACTGTAACAACCCTGAGCTCTTTTAGCTCTTTTACTATTGTGGTGGGAGATATAAAAATAGTTATTATTTAATGTATCAAATTTTATGATTTGCACGTGTTGATTTTCAATTAAGTTTTCGATTAAGTGTATGTTGATTTTCAATCAAGTTTTTGATTAAGTGTATGTTGATTTTCAATTAATTCTTATATAAATGCTATTTTTTTAATTAAGTGTTTTAGTTCATTTTCATTTTTTATTTATATTTTATTTGAATGCATAAATTTTTATTATTTGAATCTCTCAGTGCATGCTATTAATATAGAAATTCCACAACTATTCACTTTATAGTCAGATTTGATTAAATTATCATGAAAAAAAGAAATGAACTAAACTAGAAAAATACATTTTCTATATTTGATGGATACTAATTTTTTTTAAATAAAATTCTATTATTTATGAATGATAAGAATATAGAGTTACTTTACTTTATTTTATTATTTATTAAGGGTATTATAGGTTCTTTGCTTTAATCTATATACTGTCTTTTTGTATTTAGGTTTAGTTAATTACGTATTAAAGTTATTCATTATCAAAGGCTAGCCTTTTCTCTTATGTTTGCATTTTCTCTTCATTTATTTGGATTGTTGAACTTGGTATCAAAGGGGAACTATACCTTTTTTTTTAAAGTGATCATTAATTTGGTTTATGCAATATGGTATTTTATTTTTCTTTTAGTTTTTGCATTTCTGTAATTTTTCTTCTTTTTCTTTGTACATTCTATTTTTTCTTTGTTTGTTCATAATGACTACTTGAAGAGATAATTCACTTTAGTATGTGAGTGTGAGCTTGAATGGAAAGAATTTTTCGTACTAGAGTATGTAACGAGAAAATTTTTTAAGGGTAGAAAGATGCGGGGGTATGCTAATGGAATTCCAGTGGAATCTAACAATATTGATGACGAGTTATGATGTTTTGATAGATGTCTAGTAGCAAACAATATAAAAATTATTACTTGGATTAAAAGCAATGTTAAGGACATACCTGTCAAAGTATGAACCAACATAGGTAGTTTAGGGACAATCTATGAAGGTTGTTCATTCAATTGAATTTTGCAAAACAATATCAATTGAAGAATGACATATGAGCTTTTCACAAGAATAATATGAATGTTCAGGAGTTTTATTCTGTGATGACATATCTTTAGGATTAATTGGGTCTTATAGAATCAACAAAATTAAAGGCATGTGGTGTCTATATTGATCGTAGAGAGCAACAATGATTGGTAAAATTTTTAATGACACTTTATAGTGATTTTGAAGGACTTAAAGGTTTAGTTTTGCATTGCTCTCCACCTTCCTAAGTTGTTTTAGATGTTAACGAGTTTTGACTGGATAAATGCGTCTTCATTTATTTTCTTTTGAAAAGGGAATTCTCTCTAATTCTTTTGTGCTAGTAACACCTTTCAAATCAATCATTACCATATTCTTGCATGTTTTATTATGTTTCTGAACATTTTTTCATTATATTTCTTCAAGCTTTGATTTTTATTAATGCATAAATTATGATTTTTTCTTTGTATAATCATGCTTAGAGTTGATTGTTAATGTTGTTGATAGTAGAATATACTCAAATATTTAAATTAAATGAAATAAAATGATTTTGAAATTTAGCCGTAAATTTATTTAAGTTTTATATTTTTTAGTGTATGTTCTTGGTTCTGAAGTTTGGATGGGGTGTCAAGTGTTTACAAAGTGAGTTTTGAATAAAAAAATGATATTTTTGTTTGTTGTCATTAGGGATGTGGTTATGGGA
Source organism: Salix viminalis (assembly GCA_029228465.1). Taxonomy (NCBI): domain Eukaryota; kingdom Viridiplantae; phylum Streptophyta; class Magnoliopsida; order Malpighiales; family Salicaceae; genus Salix; species Salix viminalis. The sequence continues at coordinate 435,417 of CM055437.1, forward strand.
AGATGTATGTATGATTTTGATGATTTGATTTTTTTGTTAGTTCTTTTGATTTAACTATGCCAAGTATTTAAAATATGGTTTATGAGTACTAAAAGCAATATATTTAGAGGCCTAGAAGACAATTTTCAAGTCTTGACAGTCTTGGGTATATCTAGGTATTTTTTGGGTTATAAGATAATGTTCTTGGAAAAAAACATTATATTAGCTTCATGATTTAGACTAGGGTTTTTCCATTTCTTCTCACTAGACACTTCATTGATTTTTTTTTATTTAATAATTGGGTTTTTTTTATGAGTTTTAATCTTAGAATTTTGTTTTGTTGTACCGAGACCTATTTTAGCCAAATCAAGATTATTATGTGATAATTGTTGAATTTCATTGCTTGATTATTGATCCTTACATGATTTACAACCTTTATGTTCATTTTATTTCATGAAATCTAGTTAGGATTAAGAGTCACTTTGTCAAGTTTGAATTTAATCTTATTTAGTGCTCTTCATGCTCTTTCATTTTTCCTAGGTTTTGATGCATTTTGACCAATTTATTTTTTGAGTTTCTGACAAAATTTTGTTTTGGCTTGTTTTCGGGTCAAACCCAAATCTTTGGTTTGGTTTATGGTCAAACCAAGGATTCAAGTCAACCTGGCCATGGAAAAATCAAGTTAAAGGGTTATCTGTCGACACCAACCCATTTTATTTTATTTTTGTTATTTTTGGGTAGATTTGAGGAATAACCCATAAATTGGGTTATGACATATATTATTATGACTCATTTTCAATATAAGGATCGAAAAACCTACATAAGATTAATTAAAATCCAAAATACTATCAGGAATAATATAACTTATTCACTTATAATATAAATATAAAAATTCCAAGAAATTGTATCCAAAATATTATTTGGAAAGATACAATAGAAAAACTTTTAAGATTTGTCTCGAAAAAACCCTCAATGATAATTAAAGACATTTCACCTCTTCAGACCACGTCCTTGACTTAGAAAACTAGAGATTGTCATTGAAGCAAATTCCCAATAGATTGATAGAATTTAAAATTACCATTAAGTCATAGCAAACAAAGAAAAAACAATGCAGTTTATATTAGTGAAGGCTTATCAAAGGTGCTAATATCTTTCATTCATGCAACCAGTCCATGACTATAATATCTAAAAGAATGGTTAGGGTTTCTAATAAATATAATACCAGATGAAGATTTTCTACACAACCAAAATCCTCTTGAACACTCTAGAAAATTATCGTCACGACATCGCATTCTCATGAGATGTATGAAGCATAATTTAAAATGATGCCATACATAGGTAATTGGAGTTTGACTGGATGAATTTTCCAGGGTTTTTTTTTGGGTGAATAGTCTAGGCTTTGAGATGACTAGGTCAAATCACCTAGGTTTCCGGTCAACCAAGCACATAACCTGAGTTTGATTAAGTAAATTTATTTTTGATATTATCACATCAAAATAATCTAAAAATACAAAAAAAAATCCCCATCATTTTGGAAACATTATATCAAAAATCTATATAAATACTTTTGAAACATTATATCGAAACTCTAAGTAATGAAATATAAATCTTGTGACTACTTAATTAGCATAAAGTATTTATCAAGTCAAGATAGAGATAGATAAAAGAAATACATTCGACATTGTTTAAATAAGAGTTGATTATAAAGACCATCTTAATCATTTTTTTTCTTATGAATTTCTCAACCAACTTGATTTGGCACTTGACACTAGATTAAGAGTCAACGAAAACCTTACACAAACTGTCACTAAAACAAGAGTTGACTATATACCTTAAAAATTATTTATTTTAAATTAATTATTTCTAGAATTTTGAAATCATCTTAAAAATTAAAAAAAGGTGCAAATCCAATGACTACTTAATTAGCATATATAAAGTATGTTTAAATAAGAGTTGATTATAAGGACCAACTTAAATATTATTTTCTAATAAATTTATCAACCAACTTGATTTGGCACTTGGCACTAGATTAAGAGTTAAACAAAAAAAAAGCCCTACGTACGCAAATTGTCACTAAAATAAGAGTTGCCTTTATTTTTGATTTATTGTATTTGAATGCACAAATGTTAAAATTTATAATAAATAATGTTTTTTTTTTTTTATTTTTTATTATTTTTCTACTTCTATTCTATATATTTTTTAAATTACTACGAAGAGTATTATCAATGGACAAAGCATGTTGGTATATGCCAGAAAATTGAAAAGCAATTTTAGTTGACACAATTATTACTTGTGAGAAACCAGACACTAGCTAGTTGAGTCTATATATATAATCAGCTTCTGTGAAAAACTCTACGCTACCCACCCACTTCTTCTTTCTTTAACAAAACCCTAAATTGCTATTGTCTTCGCCATGTATATCGATCTATAAATTGAAGTACCTTAGTTTGAAACAAACTAGTGTAAACTTCATCTGTGTAAACAATCCTAAGAAATAAAAATCAAAACCTGAGTTTCCCAGAAAGATACTTTACGTCCAAAACAGTACTAACCTAAAAACACGTCCAAAGCTGAGCTATAGTTAATAATGGCGGAAGATTGCTGCAGCTTCCAGCTGATTAGCGGTGACGGTGTTTTCAACAGGGAAGGACTCGAAAACTTCTCGAGGACCACCAACCTCTCCCGACGCGGTGTCTCCTACGCTGTCGTTGCAATCATGGGCCCCCAAAGTGGCGGTATGTATTCTTTTTACATAGTTGTTTCTGTGGTGATCTGTGTGTTTATCGCATGCAGAAAGAATATAAATTGTTTAATTTGCCTTCTTTAATCTGGTGAAAAGGGAAGAGCACCCTCTTGAATAAGCTCTTCCAGACAAATTTCAGGATGATGGATGCAGATGATGGAAGGTCAGATTTCATAATTTTTAAAATTGTTTATTTACTATATAGTTTCCCTCCATGGTATGAAAAATAATTAAGCTTGTTTATATTTTCAGGAGTCAAACAACAAAAGGCATTTGGATTGCGAAGGGTACTGGTATCGAGCCTTTCACAATCGCCATAGACGTGGAGGGACCAGACAGCGGGGGAAGAGGCCAAGTATAAACTAACTAATCTGGCTTTGCATTAGTATTTGAGCATCAATTAATTCTCTTAATAATTTGTGTTAAACAGAATAGTTCTATTGACTAGCTGTGCCTGCCATTAATGATCTCTTTGCCTAATCCCATCAAGGAGTAAATGGAGTGTTTAAGTAGTTTTGGAACGAAAGAGTAGTATTAATGATTCTTTGTCTAATTTTCACTGATATTATTAATCATTACATAAGGTTATTGTGAATCATAAGCTCTTAATGATGTCAATTAAGTAGAGTTTTAACTGTAATCATTAACGTTTGAGTTAAAATTATTCTTCAATTTCTGCTTATATTTATATGAAATTAACGAGTGTGAAATTAATTTCATATATTATAATTATACTTACACTGCGAAAATGAATTTGTGATGCTCTCAGGACGGCGCAACATTCGAAAAGCAAAGCGCTCTATTCGCTTTGGCAATTGCTGACATTGTAATCATAAACATGTGAGTTTTGTATGTTCAACATTAATTTAAAATAACAGAAATAGTGCCATTGTAAATAAATATTAAGAAAAAATCCTTAAAGTTAATCCGACTCATTAAATTTCGACCAGATGAGCTTAATCATGAGTTGATCCTTTAAATTATGGATTAATCTTTTAAATAACTTGAGTTTCAAAAATCAATTTTTAAAATACAGGTGGTGCCATGATATTGGTCGAGAGCATGCTGCGCATATACCCCTTCTGAAAACATTTTTTGAGGTACTCTAAGCCATTTGCCTTTGGTCGATCAGTAGTTTTTAGCCTATGCTGATATAATTACTAAAATCAAAGATATTTTTCATAAAATAAAAGTTAATAAATTAGTTTCTCAAATAATATCATTTTACATGCATGCAGGCCATGGCCCGTTCATTTCGCTCCAGCAAAACAATCCTGCTGTTTGTCCTCCGTGACCTAACAATGGTTTAGTATTTTGCCCCCTATAATAATGATATTTCATTAGAATAGAGTGTAAAAATATGTTTTCTCGTAGTTTATAAAAAAATCAAAAGAGAGTTATTGTAGTATTTGAGTATCTATTAATTTTATTTAAAGGAATGGGGTTGTAGACTTCTTTTTTATTTTTTTGTATTCGGAATGTCTGAATCAACTTGAGTACACTTTGACAATAGGGTTTCAATTATATAGTGTGATGAAGAACGATTATACTAATTAATGAAGCTATGCCCTCTTACTTTTTTTTGTTTGCGAGGATAAATATAGACTCCACTTGAACTGCTGCAACGTCTTCTAAGGCAAGATATTGAGAAGGTATGTTGTTTATTAGCGCATAAGCTCTTCTTAATCATTCTGAAATAATTGTTGTGATTAATTTTGCAAAACATTTTTTCTTAATCATACAGATATGGGCTGCAATTGCTCATGCTGATGCTCATAAAAGGACTCATTTGGACGAGTTCCTTAATGTACGTTGATTTCATTTCCTTCGCCTATGTTGAGAAACTTAATTTCTAAGTTTATTTAACGATGAAATTAAGGTGGGGATCAGATTCAATCCGAAGTTAATATAAAATTTTAACTAACAACTTAAAATTTTAATTTAATATGAGACTTTGACATGGTAGTGTACTATTCTTTGACCTTTATATATAACTTAATTTTTATTATTATTATTGATACAGCTCTTCAGCTTTATATCTTGCTTTTCTTCTTATTATTAATAAATATTTTTATTATTGAAATGAAGGTGGAGATCATTGCTTTGCCTAGCTATGAATTCGAGGAGAAGAAGTTTACAGAGCAGGTAAATTAATTGGTTCCAACTGATATAGACTGTATCGTACATGTCCACTCCTATAATTAATAATGGAAGTAGTAAGATTAAAACTTTTAGTTGTTTGATCATCAAGTGGTAAAATTATGAATAATTTTATTAAAATCCTGAACTGATGTTTTTTGTGATGTAATTTTCAGGTTGCTAGGCTGAGGAAGCGGTTCTTCCTTTCCATCTCTCTGGGAGGTCTTGCTGGTGATAGGAAGGATGGCCAGCCTGCTTCAGGGCTTCCCCTTCGTGCTCAACAGATATGGGAAACCGTAAAGAAGAACAAGGATCTGGATCTTCCTCCTCCCCAGGTTTACTTAAATGCCGACTTCTTAATTTTAAGATGAATGAATATATATAAACTTCAATTAGATTTTCCCGAGTGAAAATGTTTCTCCGTTATGTTTATCAGGTGATGGTTGCCACATTTCGATGCGAAGAGATTGCCAAGGAGAAGCTCAGTCGCTTGAAATTGGATGAGGTGTTTCTTTTTTCATGGTTTCTTCGTCAAAAGTTTCTGTGCTACCTTGCTGTGAAATTTTAATCACTCAATATTAAATTAATTTCATACAGACATGGTTGGCCATGGGAGAAGCTCTTAAATCTGGTCCAGTTTCAGAGTTTGGGGAGAAGCTCAGTTGTATTTTGGAAAACTATCTCTGTCTGTAAGTTCATCCTGCTCTATTTTAGAAACCAATTTGTGCTGCATTGTATCTTTTGTTTTTGCGGTCCACGCTTCTAAAAAGATTTTCATTTCTATTTTTTAAAAAAGTATTTTTCTATATATTCTTGTATCATTTTAATGGGGTAAAATCAAAAATAAATTTTAAAAAAATACTCAATAAAATAACCACTATCAAACACTAAATATAATGAACGGATAAAAATGTTGGAAGGCACTGAAGCTGTACGACAGCACACTTCTTGCTCAACATAACTTGGAATCTCCGGGCTAAAACTGTATCCAATCCGCTGAATTATTTGTTCAACTTAAGAAAAATGTGGGGAAGGGTGGATGTAATTCAACTGGATATATATATATATATTACTCACTTAGTCTTTAATATTGGTTTTAATTCAATGTATATATAGATATGACATGGAGGCCATCAATTATGAAGAAAGCATCAGAAATGATAAATCGGAGAAAGTTGGAAGCAAAAGCACTAAAAGTAAGGCCTTGATGTGTGAACATTTTCGTTTGTTGGGTGCTACCTCCTGCAATATTTTTGTATTTTGAGTACTGAAGACAGCCACTGTTATGGAGGTTGTACGCCCAGCTTATGCTGCCATGCTGCAACATCTACGTTCCATTGCTCTTAAAGAGTCTTCAGACGAGGCTGGAAAGGACGGTGAAGGAGGCATCTGGCGATGGATTTGAAGCTGCTGTTGATTCCTGCTGTCAGTCCAGAATGCGCAAATTTGAACGAGGATGTGCAGGTGATGATTCAACTTTACGGTGGATAACAGTATTTTAATTATTTATTGCCTTTTTATATTTCTCCTGGATGGTATTACTATTTATTTAGCTTCCTTTTATATTAATATACTTTATTAATTTCTATATCAGATGCCACCATAAGACAGGTTAACGACTGGGTTTGTTTAGAAGAAAATGTCAGGGAAAGCCTTCGCCGGGACATAGAGACACTTAAATCCGGAAAAAAAGCCGAATATGAGGTAATTTCATGTTTTTTCATATGTATATGTATATATATATATATATATATATATATATATATATATATATATATATATATATATCATGATTAAATTAAAGTTGAATTGAAATATTCTACTTGTTAATCATTCTTGGTGTTTTCTTCTGGAAACTCAAAAGGAGCTCATCAAGGCACAAAAAAATAAGAAAAGGGTATCCAGGGGTGCGGAGATCTTGATGGGGATAGGGGTGGAGACGTCACTGATGTCTGTCGGGTGTGACCCAGTCACGGCAACTTCAGTAGCGATGGCGGCGTCGGCGTCGACAAAACGGTTAATTGATAAATATATGTGAAACATCGAATGTGGGAGAGAATATTGTAGTTTTTGCTCCAAACTATGGTGGAGATTATTAAATATTTGATATTACGAGTTTTATGCTCTGGATTTATTTATTTTCAATTTCTTAATCACCAATAAGACCACCAGAGCCAGAATACTAGGTATGTGGGAGTCAAAATGAAATTTTTTTCTAACTTTTTTTTTATCATTAACTTTAAAAAAACGATGCCTTAAGCTATTTCTCCTCTACTCTCTATAAGTGTGTTTTAGTAATGTAGTTCATGATACGTTTGTAAAATATATTTTTCAATTAAAAATATAACAAAATAAATTTTTTAATATTGGTACATCAAAACCATTGAAAAGTGTATAAAAATATATCAAAAATGATTTTTCCGTTGTCGCAATTATTCTCTTCAAAACTAGTTTTTGACCAATCATATTGCGGGCAGATTCTGTTTTTCAAAAAGAATTTTCTCATTTTTAATCCTTCATGAAAGTTGTAGTCTTGTATGTCATAACCCAATTTCTGAGTTACTCCCCAAAATCTACCCAAAAAAATAACAGAAATAAAATAAAAAGGGCCGGTGTTGGTAGAAAAATCAATGTGGAAATTTTGGTTGTTTTCGAGAGCCCGATCATATCCCTTTTGTCCAAAAAGCTACAGGAAAATACAGATTTAAGGCAAAAATAATTTATTATTGGACAAAATCTGTATAAAAATTAAGTTGAAAGGCATAATTATTTTTTTTATAGGCCAATTTGATTTAATCATGGGTCAATTTATATTATAATTATGTTTGAGAATTAATTTAGGGTCCAATTGAAGGATTTAATTAAGTGCAAGGATTTAATTATACTTTAAACTGGTCAAATTAATTTTATTAAGGGCTTAATCAATGAAAAATCAAGTTCTCGAGCTTAATTCGTGTTCAATTGAGAAGATTGGAATTTTCAAAAACAGCATTGAATTTTTCCAAGCCAATTGTACAGAGTCAGAAGTCAAATTGAAAATGATTGAGAGTTTAATGGTCAATGAGGGTTAAATTGCACAAATTAGAAACCAAGAACCAAAATAAAAAAGGCGCGCAAATCTAAGGTTGCTGTTGAAATTTTGACGGGAATACAATTGCACAAAATTAAAAATTTAAAGCTAATTAGGGGTGCTATTAGAGCAATTATAAGTTGAGGGACCTAATTGAATTTTTTTACCCTCTCCCAAATCATCAGGACGTGACTACGCTGTTCAATCACCTGAACAGTGCAGGTACGCCACCTGAACTGTGCAGGCACGCTGCCTTAACAAGTGCAGAGGAAGGCAACCCATTGCTGCATGCAATGGGCATCTAAAGGGTTGCCTCATGCCTATAAAAGCCATGAAAACCATGCATGCAGGGGGGGAATGATAGAGAAAATTGCCAGAATACTGGGAAACGAGAGGAAAAATTATAGGGGAGAGTTTTTTTTTACACAGACAAGAAAGAGAGCAAGGTATTTATAGGGGACACAGGGAGCACAACCAGAATAGAGGGAAAATTTGCAAAATAAAACACGTATACACATAACCCCTTGCATGAACCAACAACCCCATTGTCTTCCCCAGCTCCGGCGACAACAACACCAGCCACCAAAGGGCATCCCACGGTAGACAGCGACAACTCCTCTTTCTCTCTTCCCCAGCCGCTGCAGTTCTCTCTCCCTCTATCGGCTAGCAACTCTCTCTCTCTAAAACCAACACCGACCTCTCTCTCCTCCAAGAAGTCAAACCGACCACCCTACATCATCAGGGCTGGGCAGTCAACCCATCAAAAAATTTTTTTTTGCATAAAAACATGTATAAAAAAAAACAATTTTTTGTTGTTGTTTTCATGCATACAGTCGGATTCCAAGCTTTTTTACCACCATATTTTTTGTAAAAAAAAATATGTTGAATTTTTCTCATATTTTTTTTTAAAAATTGTATATCGTCGTAACCGGTTTACGATTATCCGTTGGAATTTGGCCAAAATATCAAAAAAATTATAATTATTTTATTTTATCTATTAGGGTGTAAAGTTACATTGTTAAAGTACATCCGTAGATAAGAAAAAGTTTTTTAACTGCGGTGTAAAATTACATTGTAAAGTATATTCGTAGATAAGAAAAAAGGTTTTTTTAACGGTGGTGTAAAATTATGTTGTAAAGTACACCCGCAAGCAAAAAAAATGGTGTTTGAAAATGCAGTTTAAAAAAAAATCAAACTTAGAAAAACAATCAAACAACAATGCAAACTTACCTTAGATGGGTGCTCTAGGGGTGATGTGTCTTTCCCCTTGCACAACAAGTCCCCTTACTTAGACTCTCGCAGATCAATAGGTTCCTAGTGACTTTAATATTAGGTGGTGACTCCTGATAATTATAGTCATAATTTTTATGGCTATAAAACAACCTCTATTTTCACCGCGCGCCGTTGTCTCCCCAATCAAGGAGATGGCGGGGTGCGGAGCGTGAAAAAAAAACATCGTCGTGAGACTGTACATATAAATGACTTTGGATTTTTCAATCATTTGATTTTGATATTGGAAGCTCCAAATATTCTCATTTGAATGTCTAGTATAAAAGTAGAGAATCTTGTCGCGAGAATCATTTTGACCCTAGTTTTGCAGGTCTTATTCGAGAGACTTAATTTAATGTTTTCAGGATTTATCGGGATAATCAAAGATCAAATTTAAATTTAGAAAAGTTAATTAGTCTCGTTGAAAAAACAGGGGGGTTGGTTTACATAACGTCACAATAATTTCTGAGCTTGACTATCGCACAAGATTATATTTTGTTTCTTTTTACAAAGCCAACAACACTGTTTTATTACCATAGGTTTAGGGTTGGATAAATCCCTCAGAATTTTCACTAAAAAATGATTTTGCCACTGTCGCGATTTTTGTTCTTCAAAACAGTTTTTGACCAAGCAAATTATGGGTAGATTCTAGTCTTCAAAATGATTTTTTCTCACTTCAGATTCTTCATTAAAAAGTTGTAGTCCTATACACATAGACAAATTTGGGTTTTTAAATATCCTGATTTTGATATAAGAATCTCAAGATATTCCTGTTTGAATGTCTAATGTAAAAGCATAAAATCCTGAGTTTGAAAGAGTAAATTTATTTTTGACATCATCACATCAAAATGATCTAAAAATACAAAAAAATACCCATCAGTTTGAAGCAAAGATTTAAAAAAAATACTTTTGAAATATTATATCAAAACTCTGAGTATCGAAATATAAATCTTGTGACTACTTAATTAGCATAAAGTATTTATCAAGACAAGATAGAGATAGAAAAAAGAAATACATTCGACATTGTTTAAATAAGAGTTGATTATAAAGACCATCTTAATCAATTTTTTTATTATGAATTTCTTAACCGACTTGCTTTGGCACGTGGCACTAGATTAAGAGTCAACGAAAACCCTACACAAACTGTCACTAAAACAAGAGTTGACTATATAGCCGAACAAAAAAAAACCAATTTAGTGATGTGCCTGTATAGTATTGAAGCTGGATCTACTAAAATTTATTTATTTTAAATTAATTATTTCTAGAATTTTGAAATCATCTTAAAAATTAAAAAAAGGTGCAAATCCCATGACTACTTAATTAGCATAAAGTATGCATCAACGCAAGATAGTGGTAGAAAAAACATTCGACACTGTTTAAATAAGAGTTGATTATAAGGACCAACTTAATTATTATTTTCGAATAAATTTATCAACCAACTTGATTTGGCACTTGGCACTAGATTAAGAGCTAACGGAAAAAGCCCTACGTACGCAAATTATACAATATACTAAAAGAGCTCAGACATTCACTATGGACTCGCCATTTTTCGGCTGTGCGTCGCGCAAGTTCGTCTGCCTGTTTTTTTTTTTTTTTTTTTTCCGATTTTGAACAGTAATTTAACGAAAAAGCCCCCCGAAAACGACAAAAAAACCGCCAGACCGGGGGGCTCCGTGGTCATTGCACACGTCTGACCGGACTGGTCTGGTCCGACCCGCCGGTTTTCTTCTTATGTTATTATTTTTCAAAAGTGGCTAAATACTATTTTAACCCGTAATAAGACAAAAGCGGTGCCTTTGGGAACAGGGGTAGGACCGTCATTCACCTAATTTTTTATTATTTCTTTCCGCGGCTGTCAGGGCGTGTTGGACACGCGCCAGCCGGTGTTCCGCCCCACGCTGTCTTTAGGTGGCACGTGAGGAGTCTTACGGTGGCCGGAGACGCGATTTCGGAGTCTATTTCGATGTGCCTCCGCGTGGTCTTCCTCCCGCGATGGCGTGTTTCGCCCAATAATGTCCATGTAAGCGGCGGTGGCCGGTTAAAGACGCTGGCCATGTTTCTCTCTCTCCTGCACGTAAAAGTGCAGGAGAGTCCCCCTTATTTTCACCTTTTGCACTTTCAGTCCCGCCATTTTCAATTTCGTTTCTGGTTCTCATTTCTGGTATATAAGTTTTAATTTTAGTTTGATTGGGTCCTCCGATTGGATTTAATTCAGTGTCCAGTTTTGCAATTCGGTCCTCCTTCTTTTAATTTCAGGATTGGATTGAAAAAGATGAATTTATTCAGTACAGTAGTTTCAATTTCTTCAATTTTGTCCTTTGATTAAAATTGATAATATATTTTATTTTCATTTTGGTCCTTATACTTTTAATTTTAGATTGTAATCCCTTTATATTTAATATTCATTTCAGCCCTTATACTTTTAATTTTTTATTTTAATCCCTATATTTCTTTTTATTTCTAGAATAATCCCTACTTTTGTCCATGTATATATAAGTGTGCTCGGCTTTGATTTTTAATTTTTGTTGTTTTTTTATTTGTTGGGGTGGTATTTTTTCCAAAAAAAATAGTTCTTAAATTTTATTTTATATCTATGATCATTTGGAAATTGATATTTGTGTTTTTTTTTCCTCTCCATTTGTTCTTTCTTTTATCTCTTTATTCACTTTTTTATTTTTATTTTTATTTTTACATCATATGACTTTTTTTACCTGATAATTTTTATTTTATTTTTTTGTTTGATCTTTTGTTAAAGTTTTTATGGTTTTTTTAGTCTTTTATTTTTTTTTATTTTTTCAGTATTAACATAATAATAATAATAATAATAATAATAATAATAATAATAATAATAATAATAATAATAATAATAATTTAATGTTTTTCTCTTACTTACTCTTTTGTTAATGTTTTTTTGGTTTTTTTTTCTCGGGATAATTTGATAATTTTTATTCTTTTAACAATTATACAAATTTTTTACTCATCCCGCAACGTGGTGTGATATTTTTTTTTATAAATTTTCAGGTCAAATAATTTTTTTTCCAATCAATATTTTTTATTGTTTTTTTCATTTATTTTATTTTTTCATTTGCTCTTTTGTTAATGTTTTTAGGTTTTTTTTAGGCCTTTGATTTAATTTCGTTTTTCTTCCCGTTATTAAAGCAATAATAATATTAATATTAAGAATAATAATAATAATTTTAGTTTTTGTTCTTACGTGCTTTTTTATTAATATTTTTTTTTGTTTTTTCTCTGAGATTTGTTGAATAATGTTTATTGTTTTGACAGTGATGGTGATGATAATTTAAGAAGTTAAGACTTTTCATTTACTGTTATTATAATAAAGGATGTTGATCTTTTTTCTATTATATCAAATTTTACATACTAAAATATTATATTTTAATCTCAACAGTTATAAAGATTATTTGTTCCGCCCACACTACGCTCGGACGTAGTGCGGGCAATCCAACTAGTTGTCACTAAAATAAGAGTTGCCTTTATTTTTTGATTTATTGTATTTGAATGCACAAATGTTTAAATTTATAACAAATTATGTTTGTTTTATTTTTATTATCTTTCTACTTCTGTTCTATATATTTTTTAAATTACTACGAAGAGTATTATCAATGGACAAAGCATGTTGGTATATGCTAGAAGATTTGAAAAAACAATTTCAGTTGACACTAAACCATTGCTTGTGAGAAACCAGACACTAGCTAGTTTGAGTCTATATATATAATCAGCTTCTGTGAAAAACTTTACGCCAGCCACCCTCTTCTTTTGTTTTTTAACAAAACCCTAAAATGCTATTGTCTTTCATGTACCTCTATCTATCTATCGAGTACCACACCTTAGTTTGAAACAAACTAGTGTAAACTTCATCTTTGTAACCAATCCTATGAAATAAAAATCAAAACTTGAGTTTCCCAGAAAGATACTTTACGTCTAAAACAGTACTAGCCTAAAAACACGTCCAAAGCCGGAAAAAAGCCGAATATGAGGTAATTTCATGTTTTTTCATATATATATATATATAAATATCACGATTAAATTAAAGTTGAATTGAAATATTCTACTTGTTAATCATGCTTGGTGTTTTCTTCTGAAAGCTCAAAAGGAGCTCATCAAGGCACAAAAAATTAAGAAACGGGTATCCGAGGGTGCGGAGATCTTGATGGGGATAGGGGTGGAGACGTCACTGATGGCTGTAGGGTGTGACCCAGTCACGGCAACTGCAGTAGCGATGGCGGCGTCGCCGTCGACAAAACGGTCAATTGATAAATATATCTGAACACCGAATGTGGGAGAGAATATTGTTGTTTTTGCTCTAAACTATAGTGGAGATTATTAAATATTTGATATTACGAGTTTTATGCTCTGGATTTATTTATTTTCAATTTCTTAATCACCAATAAGACCACCAGAGCCAAAATACTAGGTATGTGTGAGTCAAAATGAAATTTTTTTTCTAACTTTTTTTTTATCATTAACTTGAATAAAACGATGCCTTATGCTATTTCTCCTCTACTCTATAAGTGTGTTTTAGTAATGTAGTTCATGATACGTTTGTAAAAAATGTTTTTCAATTAAAAATATATCAAAATAACTTTTTTAATATTGGTACATCAAAACCATTGAAAAGTGTATAAAACTATATCAAAAATGATTTTGCCGTTGTTGCAATTATGTTCTTCAAAACAGTTTTTGGCCAAGCAAATTGGGGAGCAAATTTTGTTCTTCAAAAATAATTTGCTCACTTATAATCCTTCATGAAAGTTATAGTCTTGTACATATAGATGACTTTGAATTTTTAAATCATTTGATTTTGATATTTGAAGGTCAAGATATTCTCATTTGAATGTCTAGTGTAAAAGTACAGAATCCTGTCACGAGAATCATATTGACCCGAGTTTTGTAGCTCTTATTCGAGAGATTTAATTTAATGTTTTGAGGATTTATCGGGATAATCAAAGACTAAATTTAAATTTAGAAAAGTTAATTAGTCTCATTGAAAAAACAAGGGGGCTTGGTTCACATAGCGTCACAATAATTTCTGTGCTTGACTGCCGCACAAGATTATATTTTGTTTCTTTTTGCAAAACCAGCAATGCTGTTTTTTTACCATAGGTTTAAGGTTGAAATAAATCTCTCAGAATTTGCACTAAAAAATTGATTTTGTCATTGTCGCGATTTTGTTCTTCAAAACGGTTTTTGACCAAGTAGACTGTGGGTAGATTTTGGTTTTCAAAATGATTTTTTCTCACTTTAGATCTTTCATTAAAGTTGTAGTCTTATACGTAGAGAAAAAATTTGGATTTTTAAATATCCTGATTTTGATATTAGAATCTCAAGATATTCCTGTTTGAATGTCTAATGTAAAGAGCATAAAATCCTATTTGCAAAATGTTTCTGACCAAAGTTTAGAGGTTTTATTCGATAGACATGATTTACTGTCTCAATGTTTTGAGGATTTATCAATATAATATAAGACCAATTTTAAATTTGGAAAAGTTAATTAATCTAATTGAAAAAACAGGGGGAGCTAGTTTAGATATAACATCACAATAATTTATGTTGCTTCACTATCGTGCAGGATTTACTAGACCAATGTTTCCAGTTTTTGTTTCTTTTTCCACCCTCATATGGGTTGGAGGCCCAACCCAAGAGGATGGTCAGCCAACCCAAAATAAATAAATAAAAAATAAAATACAAAATCTGCATAATTATTTTTCTTAAAAAAATAAAAAAATTGTTTTATAAACAAAAACTGTGTTGTTTTCAAGCATACGACCGAATTTCTAGATTTTTCCAAGCATATTTTTCATAACAAACTATAGCACATTTCTCATGTTTTGAAAATTGGATATCGTATCCGGTTTACAATTATCCATTGGAATTTGGTCAAAATATCAAAAAAAATAGCAATTATTTTGTTTATGCTATTGGGGTGTAAAATTACACTGTAAAGTACACCCACAGATAGTAAAAAAAAATTTATAAAAAAAATACGGTGTAAAATTACATTTTATAATGTACACCCGCATATAATAAAAAAGGCATTTTTTTTTGCGATGTAACAATTTCAAACTCTAGAACGGTCAGGTTATCGACTCCTAATGAGATAAAGACTCTTTAATAGAGAGAGGTTTACCTCAAGATTTAGGAAAGACCAACAAATAAAAAATTGATTTAGAAAAAAAAATCAAACAATGCAACTTGCCTTAGGTAGGGTGCCTGGGGGTGGTGCGTCTTCTCCTTTTGCACAACAAGTCCACTTACCCAGATTGTCTCAGACCATTAGGTTTTCTAGTAACCTTAATACTAGGTGATGACTCCCAAGAATTATAGTCGTAACTTTTTACATCATAAAACTCTCTTTTCACCATGCACCATGTCATAACCCAATTTTGGGTTATTCCCCAAATCTTCCCAAAAACTAGAAAAAATAAAATAAAAGGGGCAGATGTCGGTAGTACAAATCAAGGTGAAAATTTTAGACATTTTTCGAGATCTCGATCGTACCTCTTTTGTGCCCAGAAATGAAGGAAAATGTAGATTCAAGGCTAAAGTAATTTATCATTGGATAAATCTTCATAAAATATTAAGTCAAAAGATATAATTATATTTTTATGAGTCAATTCGATATAATCATTGGCCAATTTAAAAGTGTAATTATGTTTGAGAATTAATTTAGGGTCCAATGGAAGGGTTTAATTAAGTGCAATGACTTAATTATACTTTAAATTGGTCAAATTAATTTTATAAGGGACTTAGTCGATAAGAAATCAAGTTCTTGAATTTAATTCGGGTTCAATTGATGAGATTGGAATTTTCAGAGACCGAATTCAATTTTTTCCAAGCCAATCATGCGAAGTCAGGGGCCAAATTGAACGAATTGAGTGTCTAAAGGTCAATTGAAGGTTAAATCGCACAAATTGGAAACTAAGGACGAAAATAAAAAAGGCGCGCAAAGCTAAGGATGCTCTCAAAATTCTAACGAGGATACAATTGCACAAAATTAATAAAAGTTTAAAGCTAAATTAGGGGTGCAATTACAAATTGAGGGACCAAATTAAAATTTCACTTACCCCAAGACACACAACCTGTAAGCATGACTTCACTGTTCAGTCACCTCAACAGTGGCACGTCACTGCAGGTGAATAGGCAACCCAACGCTACACGTAATGGGCTACCGAAAGGGTTGCCTCTTGCCTATAAAAGCCATAGAGGCCATAATGGGGGGAGAAAAAAGAGAAAAAAAAGGAGAGAGACAAAGGAGAAGATTTGCGAAATAGAGGAGAAAGACTCATGAACAAAGAAGAGAAAAAAAGCTAAGCAGAAGATATAAAAGTTTGAAAGTTTCAGAGGGAAAAGATTGCACGAGGAAGACTGAACTCAGTAGAAATTTTCTGAACAAAATCATACACACGCAGTGGCAGCCACCCATCTTCGTCCCCAATCTCCGACGTGAGTCTCTCTCTCCCTTTCGTCTCTCTCGGTCAGTTCTCCCTCTCTCTCTCTCTCTAAAAAACCAGCAGTTACAGCTCCCTCTCTCCCTCTCGGTCAGCAGCTCCAGCCACCATCTCCGACCACCTAGCACCACCTCGTTCATCACCAGTAGCTACCCCTCCACACCGGTGACCCAACCATGGTCTCAGGTGAAGGAAATAGTAGCAGTGGGAGTTGCCGCAACGCAGGCCAACCAGCTTCTGACGCCTCATCCGGCCACCATAGACCATCATTTCCGACGCCACCATGACATGAAGAACCACCTCGATCTCCTCTACCTAATGATATTAATAGGTACGTCGTTCGTCACACTCCAAAAATCCTCCATTTACCGTTGAATCATCCTCTGTAATGGGGGGAGTGAATTAATTCACCCCCCGTCCCACTGTTTTGCATGTAGAAAAGTGGGCTGGGCTGGCTGGACCGGGGATAAGGCCCTTTGGCCCACCCTGGGGTGGCAGTCCAGCCCCAAGTGATGGGCCTCTCGACCCATGAGGGCTGGACAGCCAGCCCATTAAGAAAAAAAAATACAAAAAATAGAAAATAGAAAATTTGCATAAAAAATATATTTAAAAAAAAACATTAAATGTGTTGTTTTCGTGCATACCGCGAATACGCTAATATATTTTGAACATTCCTTTTCTAAATAATATTATTTTGGAGTTTAAAGAAAAAATATGTTTTAGCATGGATTTCGTAAACACAAAATTTTTTTCTCGCATTTTTGGATTTTACAACATGTTTGGGTATTGCTCAATATTCCAAAAATATCAAAATCTTATTTTTGGGGATTCACATTATTCACTATTAATATTTGGGTAAAGAAATCCTAAAGGGGTTAATATCCAAAATATTGGTCGGGATAATTCGTTATTATTCACTGTTGATATTTGGGGAAAGGAATCCTAAAGGGGTTAATATCCAAAATATTGGCGGGGATAATTCGTTATTATTCACTATTGATATTTGGGTAAATAAATCCTAAATGGGTTAGATCCAAAATATTAGCGGGGATAATTCGTTGTTATTCATCGTAAATATTTGGATAAAAAACCTTTAAAGTGGTAAATATCCAAAATATTTTTACAGGAATAATACTTCATCATCATTTAACCAACATATGTTTGAAAGATCAATACCATAGCAATCATAAGGCAAACCAAAACATCAAGCAACTTACCTTAGGTATGGTGTACTAGGGGTGCTAAAACCTTAGGTAGGGCGTACTAGGGGTGATAAAACCTTTCCATTTACACAACCAGTCTCTTGCCTTAGAATCTATGAAAGACAAGTTTAGGTTTTCTAGTAACCATAATACTATGTGGCGACTTCCTTTTTCACAAAATAAAGATAAAACCCCGACATGAATACCCCGGCTCGCAGGGAGAGTCGCTGCGACGCCGTGCTCTCGCGGAGGGTGCGACACATTGTCTCCCTCCAAAGGATAGCAGGGCACAAAGCATGAAAAATACACCGTGGCAACAAATAATATTAATAAATATCTCTCATTGATAAAATATAAACAAACAGATTGTGAGTGTACATACTAACAAAAAATTCTCATCCGTAAAAATATTAAATTTGATAGTGCATTAAGCTTTAGAAACACGTCATAAAAGGATTTGAAAAACTGAAGTGAAAATTGTATAGATATTCGAGGACTAAAGTGTAAATTCCCATGACCACTTATGTAGCGTAAAGTATTTATGAAGTCGAGATAGAGATAGAAAAAAAAAACATATGACACTGTTTAAATAAGAGTTGACTATAAAGACTAACTTAATTATTATTTTCTTAAGAATTTATCAACCAACTTGATTTGGCACTTGGCACTAGATTAAGACACAAATTGTCACTAAAATAAGAGCTGACTGTATAAACGAACAAAAAAAAGCAATGCACCGATGTGCCTGTGTGGTATTGAAGTTGGATCTATGCTTTTGTTATTTATTTATTTTAAATTAATTATTTTCTTAGAATTTTTAAATCATCTTTAAAATAAGAAAATGAATTTTTTTGATTTTAACAGGATGGTGCAACATTCCAAAAGCAAGGTGCTCTATTTGCTTCGGCAATTGCTGACAATGTAATAATAAACATGCGAGTTTCTATATTCATCACTAATTATCATAGTTGAATGTTTTTCACTTTGTGATAATTTATGAATAGGTGAGTTTTGTTCGATTTTACATTTGTTTTGGATTTTAGTTTGATTATCCAGCGCTGCCTTTAAATTTGTTTATTTTTTATTTATAATAAATATTGTTTTTATTTTTATTTTTTTTTCTATTTCTATTCTATAAGGATCATGAGCTCATTGATGAAATACAAACCGATAGATTTTGAGTGTGCATGCTAAATAAGT